>JAOXYI010039663.1:0-13074 GCA_028566495.1 Lithophaga antillarum | reverse complement strand
AGTAGTCAAACATTGCTGAATATCTAAAATATTTGACAGATGTGCGGGGTGTGCGGGGGCATCCTCCATGTCTAGTTCCTTTTGAAAGTCATTACTATGGTCTATGCTTGTCTTAAATCCCCTCAAAAGTTACGTTTGATGAAGGTACCTGCAGGGTTCGAACAAGATTCGAATTTTTTGTATTTCGACTTCTTCAGGCCTTTGTCAAAACTAAAAATTAACTAAATGCTCAACTTCATTTTGCTTAATTACGCATGCTTAAACAAAATGATATTCAACAGATAATGTATGCCTGGAAATTGAAAAGCTGATAGAATTGCGGTATAGTTGATGAAAATAAAATGTACATATATGAACTACATGTATGTTATGAACGCACGATAAAACAACTATACTTTAACAAAACAACAAATTAATTTGTTACTAATTTGGCCTTTTCCAGGCCCATGAACGAGTATGATTGAACGGTACTGGTTCCAATCTTGTGGTTATCTACATAAAAACGTAATTTTTTAGGGGATTAAAGGCTAGCATAGAACATAATAATGACTTTCAAATGGAAAAATGAGCTTTGAAGCTGTGTATAACCAGGACTGGAAGCTGTCTATAACTAGTTTGTTGTGTTGTTTAACTATGTTTTTCATTAACGTAATTCATATATGCATATTTTATTATCGCCGGTTTTCAGTATTATAATAAATTACCATATATTTTTTAAGTTGTCAACATATTTCAATATTCGGTTATAATAACGACATATCGAAGTCACTATTATATACACGAGTCGACCTAAGCGGCAATAATTGGTCAAGTAGACCTTCATGGTAAAAATAAGGCAGGGCAATTTAACAAGATGAGAACAGCATGGGTTCTAGATCGTAAAACTGAAAGAAATAATGTTTGCATTTTTCTTTCTAGATGAGACATGAAATTTAATTAATGGTAAAATGTAACTTCGTCAATATAAAACTCTTGTGAAACGGATTAAGTAAGCGAATACATAAGAAACTGTAGATTCGTTGTTGATTGGTTGTATGGGGGTTTATGCCACTTTCAGAAATATTTCAGCTATATCCTAACGTCAAGTTGTTATTGGAGGAGGAAGACGGAGTACCCGATGAGCACCGCCGACCTTCGGAAGGAAAACTGCCAATCCTTGTCAATTAATTGAGTCGAACACACCTCGCGTCGAACTCACAACCCCAGTGTTGACAAGCCAGTGGTCAATAGTAGATATTAATAACTACCGACACCAGTTGGAAACCGAGGCTCCGATACATTTTAATATCTGAAATGTAACTGCATAAGTGTAAAATTCCTTGTGAAATAGATTAAGTAAGTGAATACACCACATATACTGTTGATTAATAAATAAAAATCCACGAACAGCAAGCGGTGCTCGTAGATTACTTTTTCACGAATCTACAGTTTGCGGAGTATTCTCGAATACTACATCAAAAGGGTATTAGTACAGTCTTTATTAATTTACTTAATGAAGCAAGTGTGACACTGGAGGCGATTTTTAGCTTATTATGATGAATAATAGTGTAATGGTAGACAAATAAAAAAAAATAATGGTGTTGTAGACAGAAAGAGACATACATTTTAAAATGCATAAAAATCAACACTTGATTCAAGCCATTTCTCGAGTAAGCTGTCTTACTGGATTTCTGAAGCCACTCTTTGATTACTATCAGAAATCATGTTAGAATTTTGAAAGTGATTTTGTAGCACATCTAGCGAACCCAGTGACATTGTGTTTTCTTATATGGACACTTATGTAATTCCGGTATCCAATGAAGAACATGAAGATTGAGTTCATCTTTTTTCAGTAACAATACCAAAGGTACGAAAAACTGACTTTTGTTATCAAGGAGGTCTTTTTTGTAAGCGTGGTTAGTATATGTTGCTATTCCAAGCGAGTTGTTTAGACCAATCCTTTATCAAAAGTTAAAATAACGTGATTTACATATGAACATTATTGTAACGTAATGAATGAGACTGCCAGAAAATTAAATTCTTGCACATGAATGGTTTTGTTACTTTTCAAGGAACACACTAATATGTACAAAAAACATTGTCTCTAGTTGTTGTCTGGTCTCCACAAAAAACATTGTCTCGTTGTCTAGTCTCCACAAATGTCTGTAGTCCGAGTACTAAAACATCTCCCATCGTATATCCTCCTGCATCAAACGATGTCCTACAGTACTGTGTTTTTCATTGTTTAGTTGGTTTTTTGTTTGTTTTTTCTTCTTCTTTTTCTTACTGTAAGGTTCAAAGCATATAACTTGTGATGAATAAAGTATGTTTCTTATAAACACAATTGATGGTGAGTTTGAAAATGTTTATTAAATTTTCTCCGAACTGTGCATGATATCAAAATGTTTATAGACAATGGAATGAAGATTTGGCAGAGCTTCAATCTATATTATCTTTTTTGTTTTCAACACAATTCAGCACACTTTGGACTGGTTGTATTTACTGTACCTCAGATTTTCTTGGTTTAAAAGGTCTACCTTATTGAGACACGATGGCATCAAATCGCAACAAATTTCCATCTACATGTACTAATCATCCTAATCTACTGCACAAAAAAACTCAATGTTTTTCTGATTGTTGTTAGCTGTCACCAATCTTTTTCAGCTATTCATGATATTTTATGTGGCACTCGTATCATACAGCTTTGACAAATAATGTATTTTTATTAAATGTTTTTAATCTGTGACAATGACATAATACATGTACATCGTTAACGCTGGATCCACTAAGCATTGGTTATACACAGTAAACATCTCAATTATTAATGTCTAAAAAAATAATACAAATGGTGTAAGATGGATATATATGCTGACAATGTTTGTCTATCCCTCAGCATAGTTTGTTAGAGATTGTTTCTAGAGATTTTTTTTTGGAAGAATCACATTTAATTTTTTTTTTTTTTTTTTTTTTCAGATCACCCCTTTGTGGATTTCACTTTCCTAAACGATGATCGTTTTAAAAATGTGAAAACTCAGACCATGGAAAAGATAAAAGCGAATAAAGAAGCTTTGAAAAATATAATTCGTGAGAAAATTGAAGAAGGGAGCAAACATTAACTATCAGTAAAGATCTGTGCAATGTGTTTAAAGAATGTCAAGACTGAATGGGAAGACAGAAATATTCATTGATATTCATGACAAAAAAATGTAGCTAAATACTTTGTCATATTCGTTTTTATTGTGTGATCTTGATTTTACTAATGTATTCTTGTATTATATGAAAGGGATCTTAAAATCATACCTAAGCCTAACAAAACGTCGCTTGATAATTAGCTTAATTTCTTCCTAATAAAAATACTTTTGTCTTCTGTTACCCTCAAGTAGACAAGCAGGCTTTGTTTTCCTTCGTAACAGATAGATAGATAGATATTCGGCATCTTGAGTCCTTTATTGCACCATAACCGCTCTTCCTTTTAATCAGTTTAAAATGCCCGTTCTGCTTAAATGTGTATGATGACGTCACAGTAACAATAAACATCAGAATTACTTCAAATCTGTTACAACTTTACACACATTTATGCGATTATCAATTTTGTGAACCTATCAGTGTAACAAAATTTAGTAATAGTACAAGTGCTTTATTTTGTTTGTGCCAGGAAAGAACTGATGAGGCGATACAGAAATATTAATTTTAATTTTAATGCGGAAATGCTGGAATGATGGAATGACCAAGGACACAGTACACACATTCAATGTTTTGTAATTTTAACCTGTACAAGGGAAAAAAGTCAGATTCTTTTTATAGTTTATGTTTTTGAATTAAAATTGCCTACAATAAATTTGCAGAACCTGATTTACAGCTTTAATCATTTCCAGCCTTTACATCCATTACATTTGTTTTGATTTGACCGTGTTTAACATTATTTTTCAGCTATATACGGTATAATTATTTTAACTGGATCAGGAAATAAGAGAAAGTCCACCGACAATCTTGCAGGTGTCGTCCTAACAAAGCAATTACAGAAATTCAATTATATTTAAGAATTTATTTTTTTTAAATAAGGGTATAAAACCAAAATTAGAAAATAGCTGACATGTTTCTATAAAGTATTTATAAAAGATGTATCAACACTAACCTCATACACAAAAATCGTCAGCTGAATTGCAATTGCGTAAAGGGATAATAAAATGTCTTGGAATTATTGTTTGCTTCATGTTATGATTATGCAGGAATCTTATCAAATCTGCTACAAACTCTAAGGTGTTTTAAATACAAGAATCCTACACTTTTAATTTTATATAATTTCAGTATTTTGATATTAAATCGTCATGATCTTTTCAAATGTTCTTCACAAAATTTTCATTCACATAAATGTCAGCGTATTATGAATTATGTAATGGAAAATAGACAACAAACCGTAGATTCGTAAAAAAGAAAATAATCCACGAGCGCCGTTAGGCGCGAGTGGATTATTATTTACGAATCTACAGTCTGTCGTCTATTCTCTTACTTAATCCATTTCACAAGAATTTTAACTTTATGACGTTAACTTTCAGTATAATTTAATTTTAGTACCTTACCTAGCAACCAGAACGTAAATATGGCCTCATATTATAATAGGACTTGAAAAAGCGATAACCCACACGGTTCTCATCTATAAATACACTTTCCCGCCTTATTTTCAACAGATATATATATGTTAAATTTACAATTTCAATCAGCGCCGATTATGGTCTAGTGGTTTGATTCAAGGCTGTAAAAATAAGCTTGAGATCGATTGGTATATTGTTCGAATCCTGCCGGTACCTATATGAAAAAAGCAAATTTTTGTGTGGAAGAAAGGGAAGCATAGAATTTGATAACGACTTTCACAAGCAAATATAAACTTTGAAGCTTAGTATATATAACAAGAATACGCCAAAGAAATACAGTTAGTAGGTACAAAAGATATGCAAGCAAGTTAACAGTGGATTCGTGAAAACTAATCAACTGTTCAAACACTAGAATGACGTCAGAGAAATGGATTGAAGTATTTTATACCAGTATATTAGCTGTTTTTAATAATACGTAAAGTCTTTAATTTGGATTTGTCAGTAGTTTTCTATCAACATTTTACATGAACTTATGTTGACAATCTCTAAACACTTAATAATACAGAACAATGCATAAAACGTTCCAATATTATAAAATTTCGTTAGTTCTCCAATATACATGCAATTCTGTTAATATTTGCTACGATTTATTTGTGTTAGCAATCTCTTGACATTTGTTTATAATAATAGATATAGAAACAAAAGCGTGATTAAGAATCAGCAACTGACCCTTTATGCACAATGAGAAGTACATTGTACATTTTATTTGCAGTTTAAAATTTTTCCCATAAAAACCAATGTTAAACTAACGATCCTAGATGTTAACCATCACAGAGTGCTTATCTGTATGATAAAGATACATTTTGTACAGGACTAGCCGATAATCACTTCTGTGAAGTTTCTGTTACGAAATATCGGTTTTATGACAGAAAAATAATGACATTTTGCCAATATAAACCCATATTTATATATAAAAAAACAAGAACCTGCCATGGTGTCCATTCTGAATTTTTGTCTGTATATGTATGTTTGTGTGCCTAGTAAGATATGTTTTCTACCATAAGCTTAAACTAAACTAAGGATCCTCGTTGATGGCCATCTTGGATTTTTGATTTGAACAAAAAAACACAACGTTTCGTAAGGACTATGGCTTTATAATTCTTGTGAACTGCTCAATTTACTCAGTTGTTTAAGTCATCTATTCGTACTTGCATATCAATTTAAGCAAAGGAACCTCGGTATTTAATTGAAAAACATAAAGGACCGCCTACTAAAACATATCTATTGTTTGAATTCAGTTTTAGCAAGATTATTTTAATGTTTATTCCATAAAGACTATATTTAACTAAGAATTCAAAGACGAGGTCATCCTGGATCTCCTGTCAGCACGAATAACAAAACGTGGTATAGAGTTATACTGTAATCGTTCTTGCGAGCTTTCGTTTCGATTGGCATAGTGTGTCATTTTAACCTATTTGTAACGCTGCTGGATGATAAATGACTGTCCTTACCAATGACTGTCGTTTATTGACTGTCTTTAACTGTAAATGTCTGAGAATGACTACAGAAATGTCTTATTATGATTGATAAAGTTGTGTTAGTCGTCGAGTGGCGTTGTAACAGTCATTTTTTTACTGTCACAACCTTTTTATGTTGTGACAGTCATTTTCTGTCTGTACAACCTTTATTTGCATTGTAGCAGATCAAAAACGACTCTCACAACTTTTACTGCATTGTAACAGCAAAACGACTGTCACAACTTTTTTGAAAGTTGTGACAGACAAAAAACGACTATCACAACGTTTTTGAAAAATGTGTCCGACAAGGACTGTTACAAGCCTTTCTCCATTTTTTGAATAAAAATAATATGTATAATAGAATCTATCAATAAATTAAAATGAAATAATTTATTATGTTGACCTTTTTAAGACATGCAGTTTTTATTCAGTCAATTTTTACCACTGATTTATAAGAATATTTTTTTCTTTATTAAGTCTCTCACATTCAATGAAACTTCAAAGGTAGATTGATTAGCAACCATGGATGTGCATTCAGGTTTTGGTTTTTGAAAAAAGGTTGCCGTTGCAATGGAAACGGGCATTATCTAATCAGCTTTAACATCAGTTTTCTCAGTAACTACGCATAGAATTTCAATGAAACTAGATGTGCATTCAGGTTTTGGTTTTTGAAAAATGGCTGCCGTTGCCATGGAAATAGGCATTATCCAATCAGCTTTACCATCAGTTTTCTCAGTAACTACATATAGAACTTCAATGAAACTTCACTGGAACATTCATCAGCATGTGTAGATGTATATTCAGATTTTGGTTTTTGGAAAATGGCTGCTGTTGCCATGGAAACAGGCATTATCCTGTCAGCTTTAACATCAGTTTTCTCAGTAACTACATACAGAATTTCAATTAAACTTCACAGGAACATTTGTAAGTATACTTAAATATGCATTCTGGTCAAATTTTGGTTTCTTGATAAATGGATGCTGTTGTCATGAAAATGGGCATTGCCTAATCAACTTCTGCTTCCATTTTCTCAGTAACTACTGATATAATTTTCAATGAAACTTCACAAGAACATTAATTGGTAAACAGGGATTTGCATTCATGTTTTGGTTTTGGAAAAATAGGGTACGTTCATATCATGTTGGGAGTTTGAATGCTTTCGTTTCGGAGACTTCTATATAATCGATAGATTATAAGGTTTAAATAATTTTGTGTGTGAAAGGCAAGAAATTTTGTGTTATCGGAGCCAAATTTAGGGTGAATTTAAAATATTGCTGAGAAATTAAGCATGTTTTTATTACAGTAATGGACATAATTTGAATAAATAAAGATCAAATTAAAATACTGAATAGAACTGAATGCCATAGGACAACAACCATGATAAACGAAGTGAGCTATAACAAGCTTTCGGAATACTGATGTTGTCTTATTTTTAATGCATGTTGTACCTAATAATAATAATAATAATAATTTTCAAATGAAAGAATATGTAGACGTTGGTAGTATTCGACATAACAGGAAGATGGAGCCTTTAAATGGCTCATAGATCAAGTACATACAGACACATACGATCAACATACGAACTCAAGTTCTATCTATGGTTCATTGTTGTAAAAGCATTGTTGAATATTTCAATATTGTTTTGTACAAACCATCATGATACATGATCCCTGGATTCGATGCTCTTCAAGGAACAATATATTCAGCAACATTAATGCAATATCTCATTCCTTATAGAGTACAACTTTTGAGTCATGTACCCATATACACAAGAAAACAGATTAGTGAAAAGATTCGTGAATAATATTTTACAGTTGTATTTTTCATTTTTAAAAATCAGAATTACGGTTTTACTTTGCAGAGTGATAGGTAAAAGCATTTTCCCCCATTTTTAGCTCACCTGGCTTAAGCCAGGCTTAGCTGTTGCCATCACTTGGCGTCCGTCGTCATCCGTTAACTTTCACATTGTAATCTTTTCCTCTGATATCGCGAGGCCAAATTGAATCAAACTTGGCAGACATTGTCCTACGGTAGTCTCTTTTAAAAATTGCGTCTGGTGACCCCGACCTCTATCAAAGATCGCCGCCATCACCTGCAAAACCAGGTTAGCGATATAGCATGGTCATGAGCCGCTAGTTTTTATTTTGATGCAAATAAACGTATGATACTAATTTCAGTGCGCACGTTTCTGGAATAACCTTCATCAGGTACGCTCGAGACCAAAAATATTGGGAAGCCAAATATACGTGAAAAAAAGGTTTCAGAAACCTGTATGAGAATATGCAAAAAACATATGGCATACATATAGTTACAGCAAAATTTGTATGCCCGTATGATATATGTATTAAAACCAAGATATGGCCTCAGTTTAGAACTTGTAATGAGTATCTAAAATGTTCCTTAGTTGGATTTTTGATAAATTTCTGCAAACCTAAAGCAGTTATCATACCCATCAGTTAATTTAATTACTCACCTTTTTAAAGTAGACAATTATAACGATGAATGCTATTAAAGCGGCTATTCCTAAACCTGTTAAGCACCAAGCTAGTATGTTTGTTTCCTGTAATAATATTTAGACATACAGTTTTGATACAAAGCACTTTACAGAGGAAAATAATAAAAGTTAAGTAAAGATCTATCACCTATTATATTGTTTCATTTTTATTACATTATCAGTAATATTTATAGATGTATGAAATAGTAGCCTTACTTCGATCTAAAAATAGAGAGATGATTCCCTTGTAAAAACTGCCGTGACAGACAACTCCCCCCTCACAAAAAATACCAAAGATCGTCCTCGCCGTTTCAAGTTGAAAATCTTAAAAAAGAAAACTCCACTTGACATTTTTTATGTTCGTCTTCTTTGCTTGAAATAATACGTGTAAAACAACTGTAGCCATCATAGGCAGTGTCATTTTTTGTATTAAGGCCTTTCTGAAGGTGCAAATACGGATGAACCCTCAGAGGACGATCATTAGGTTTATTCTGGACTTGTTATGAACTTCAAACTACTCAAAGTTATGCAGTAGTGGTTTTATATTTACATATAATTGTAAAACACGAACTGCATGAGCACGTCCAACTAGAGGAAACAGAAAGATGGTAAAAACCATATGCCGGGGGAGGCGTAATGTTTTCAGATCTGTCAGATGTAATCTACCAAGTTTGTATTGTTTGTACCGATTGTTAATCCAAGATCACCGCAACAGAAGGGCGAAGTTAAACATAGAATTTAACAGTAACTGCTAAACTGCTGAATTTTTTTCTCTGAGAACACAATTGGAAATGTTCAAAAATGTTTTTCTTTGAAACTATTCACCTGAACGAACTAAAATTATACAAAAATCATTACTGGATAATCCTTTATAACGTTTATGGTTTTTGTGCCAATCCGAAATCAAAGATGACAGTCGCCACTGGACATAGTTTAACATAATACTCAATTCAAATTATTTAAAATTTTCTTCTCAGAAATTGACCTATTTAAAAAAAAAAGAAAGAAAAAAACTTTTCTGCTGATTTGAAAACTAATATGGCCATACCATCACTAGATTTAGATAACGTTGGACTCTGTGGAAAATATAGCTAAAATTCTTCTATTTAGAAATTAGATTAAACAGATAGTCCTCTTTCTTCTAACTATGTTTCATTCATTTCGATTGGAAATTCAAGATGGGTTTCACTCTGTGATATAGTTTAGCATAGGATTCCATAGTAAATTTTAGACTTCTCATAAACGCATTTATTAAGTTCAACAGAAGTACATGTATCTGTTAATGTTAACACGTTTTTATATTTGCTTCAGTATTCTTACTTTACTATAACCTATATATAAGTTAAAGGAGTTTAAAGTTCCATGTTATGAATTCATGAGGTCTTTTTCACGGTACAAAATTACCCAGTTTATGAAATTGTTCTCGCTGCAAGGGTGCAACAAAATTTCCCTCCCAGTTACAAATCGAGCGTTTGCTATTTTATTATTAGATAGTTTCTGTATTTTGTATTGCATTATGTATATGACTAATGCTGTATTTTTTTCGGTTGTAGATACGTTTGTTATGTGTATATTCGACGGCTTGGGGTGTTCGGTGAAGTATTTTTCAGTGACCTTCAATTTCGTTGTAAGCTCATATATATACATGTATTATTAAAACTTTGCTCCACTCATCTAGGCAAGCTTTTGTGTCTTTTGCTATTTATAAACGATTTATGTTCGTTTGACGCCACGAATTGGACATAATGGATCATTTTATATGTAAGTAAGTAAGTAAGCGATATAGTGACACTCTAGTTCTTATATACTTGTGACATTGAAATTTCTCGTGTAAAATCTTACGTACGCTGATATCAAGATTTGCTTTGCAGTTATGGTAATTTGACATTCGTATTTCAAGATAGCTGACATACATGTTAATTTATTTCGTTTATCATTAATTATTCATGGAAAACCTTAAATACTTACAGATTTTAAACATCTACTACCAAGTTTTATTTCAAACCAAAATCTGAAATGTATTTAAAACAGGTCAAACGGTGTGGAAATGAAATTCAATCATGAATCTTACGTTTTTCATTTTCCTCAAAACTGTTCCATTTATTTTTCACAAATAACAGAATTAAAACATCACTATTTCAAATTAACTAGTGGGCAAAAATTATTCTGTCGTTTAGTAGTTCCACAGTTATACTGAAAACGAAAAACATTATTTGGAAACTACCATGTTTTAAAAAGGAATATTCAACAATCTGGAAATTCAAGCAAAAATGCATGAATACAAACGACTATGTTAGGCGTTGACACCCTAGGTATAGAAAGAGAGCAAGTTCAAATCTCAGACAGAGAAGTCTTTTAAATCAAATCGTAATTTTCAATTGATTTTGAGAGCTAAAACTGTAGCGACGTTGTTTGGTCAATATCGTGCTGCATATAAAAAAATAGATACAGTTATTTTTACACTGATTAGTCTATGACCTCAATCTAATGGTAAAAACATTCAATAATTTGGTCAATATACTTCTGAAAAAAAATTATTTCAATTTGAGAAAAAAAATCATTAAACTGAAAGTTAAGCTGTATTCTTGTTTGTGTAGGCTTTCTAACTTGCATGCAAGATGTTGGAATTTCAATAGATCGCCTTAAACATAACTCCCGCTAGATGGTAAACAAATTTCTAACAGGTTATACGATATAGAGAAATGTTGCACTGATATAAATCTTATAAACTACAACTTAAAATAGTTTTTATGTTTTCTTTAATATCACAAACAGTACTATTTATTTGTTTTATTCATACGTTCTGTTCGATACTGACATGCATAGCGTAACAAAACATTGTCTATTTTCAACGTTTAATTTGGTACATTAAAAGATGGCTAAATATTCGGAAAGTATCACAGTTCTTTATAATACATGTTGATACTTTTACGTTCTGTCTGGTGTATATACATGTGACAACAAATTCGTATATAAGTATTTTAAAGTGTTAGAATGCTGTATGTTCGAAAACTACTGCATCCCAGAATTTTGTTGGTAACGTTTAAAACTATTTATGACTTTCTTCTGAATCATCTCTTTTTCAAGCAGTTAAACAACTGTTTTTATTTGGACATTCCCAATGTTAAAATTTGGAACTCAAAGGTGTAAAATTTCTTAAATCTAAAAATATCACAACAACTGGCAATTAAACCCGCAAATACATTTATTTGAAAATTTTCGTCTATGGTAAATTATATAAGTGGCAGGATTACGGATATGCTGAAAATTTGGTATGGAGTATTGTTAGGATTTTGGATTGGGCTGGAGGTCTGGTATAGAGTATTATCAGGATTAGCGATAGGGCCGAATGCTTGTTATAGATAATTATCAGGAGGCTAAAGGCTTAGCATAGACCATTGTTAGTTTAAGGGATACGCTGAAGGGTTTGTACAGAGTACTGTCAGGCTTAGGAATAATTCTGAATGCTTGGTATAGAATATTGTCAGATTAGGGATAGGGATGAATTTTTGGTAAAGTAATGTCAGGATTAGGGATAGGGCTGAAGGCTATGTGTATTCTTTGTCAGAATCAGGGATAGAGTTGATAGTTTGGTGTGGAATTATTAAAAAGAAGATAACAGGAAAGTCCAACAATTTATACATTTTTCCTTTGATCTTACATACTAATATTGTCAGTATCTTAATACTGCCGTGATATGGAAAAATATCAGGCACTGTCATAGGCGACGTGATGTCGTACTGACTGTGATGTCGCCGATAAAAACTACGATACTGCTGATAATTTCCGTGTCGTTCTTCAAAACTACCGTTATTCTATATACATTACAATAAGAGTATTTTCAAAATTAGAGACAAAGTTGGGGGTTTGGTTAGTGCATTGTAAGTATTATGGATAGAAATGGAAGTTTGGTATAGAGTATTTGTAGGGTTAGGAATTAGACTGAAGCCTTAGTATAGAGTATTGTCAAGGTTGGGATAGGGTTAGGTTTGCTACAGAGTATGGTTACGAAACGTCTGGTTTTGGATTAGCGTTAAGCTGATATCGTATAAATACATTCTTATCGCCTCTGTCTGAAGAATAATAATAACTAAATAGATTCGCTCAATTTCCTAACAGTCTGTTAAATAATTTTTATTACGATGCAGGTTCTGAACTTTTTTATAATCAACTATTGAATGCGACATTTCCCAATAAAAAGTAAACAAAGAAGTGAAATATCGCTTAAATTTACACAATAAAATACTATATACATATATAGGTATAGAGATAATGTATACATATTTCGCTAACACATTTACCTGTTTGTTGTACTAGTGACACCAAACAGGTTGTCGAGTCTACAATGTTTTTCTTTCTGGCTTAGGCAAGTAAAGTTAAATCGCCCAGTTCCGTTCTCACATAATGTATAATTGTGATTTCCGTGTTTATCGTAAATCTTCGCCATAACAAGATCTGAAAACTTAAAAAATCAGAATTAATTGATTAGAAA
>JAOXYI010039552.1:0-13075 GCA_028566495.1 Lithophaga antillarum | reverse complement strand
CACATTTTTCAGGGTCAGAATATTTATTTCCAAAAACTGCCAGGCCCCCCTCAGAATCAAATGGTCGTCCCCTTATTGGTTGTCTTCATTTCTGTTTGTGTTTGAGGTAGTGGTGGATAGGTGGTAGCGTCCTATCATTGCTTATCTTTCTATTTAAAAAAAAAACAAAGAAACAGACACAGACACACACATTTTAGACAGAAAATTGTTAAAACAAATTAACAAAATTATGTTACCTGGCCCTTTGTCTTGTTTTTGTTCCGTGTGGTTGAATATTACTCTATGTGAAAAGATTATGAACGGACTATCTGCTAGGTCTGGAAAAGAGCGATAATTTTGTGTACTTATTATGTCTTAACTGATCTCTTTTCTGCAGTTTGCATTCTTTAAAAAAATATAAGAGAATGGCTGTCAAACAAGGATAGATAAAAAAAAAAAAGGGATGATTATATGACATTAGAAAGGAATGAAACTGATGCAGAAACGATACAAGTAACAACATATCTAAAGTACGAAGCAAAATTGTAACAAAATACGTGCGTACTCTTGTTTATAATGTCTCATTGTTGTTCTTCATCTTTGAATTACTGCGAAGTAATTCGCATTTCACAACACAAAGAACTTGTTATTATATCAATTTAATGTTTATCTTTTCCAGCAATACAAGACCTCAAACCATTAGCAATTCCAAAGGATGGGGACCTTCAAGCATTCTCTGTAGAGGAAATGTCAACGTTCTTCCGGTACATGCGTGTTGATGACTATATAATCCAAAGACTCAGTAGAAAGAATTTGGACGGTGTTAAATTTTCAAAGTTAAAAGACACAGACCTTGAAAACATAGGAATAAAAAATCCCATTATTGTGCACTTCAGGGACCGAAGTTGTAAAAGGAGGATACCATTTATGTTGTAATATGTATGTTCACAATAACTTATTGTGTTTTCTTCCAGAATCATCTGTGAATTCTATATCCAGGTCCTATTTTTTGTTCTTTTTTTTTGTTATTCTTCTTTCCCAGTTTCCAGAAATCCTTTAAAGTTTAAGACATATAAAACCAATTGCATTGTATATGTCTGTAGGTTGATTTAACTTATTCTAAAACTGGGATATTAAAAAAACGTTTAAGAAATAGATGGCAATGTACTGGGATAGACAAAGGCTGCTGACTTAACAGGGTACTATAGCGGTAAGGTAATTGTCACAGGTATACGATGTCTGGTCTTGCACTGGCTGTGGGTTTGTATGAATCTTTAGTAGTCTGAATATGTGTACGGGTATTACTTGAGCTGTTTCGACCTGGAAATGACGTTGTTGTAAAGGACACTGCAACTAGATGTGAATATTTTGAAAAAGTATCACATAATCAAACGTTTAAGGTCTCCTAAAACCCCATTAAATTTATAATCACCTCGAACCGACTGAACTTGTTATGGGTAACGGTAACTTTTTCTGTTTGCTCTTGAAAATACTTACTCTTTTTTTTTTTCTTTTTTCAAGACTGATATTTTAAGACAAAATAATAAGGCCATTCATTTTTCATTTACTTTGAGGACAATTTTAAATTATTTGAAGTTTTTACATTCTTCATTCTTCCCATCATGAATGGATCACTGTGAAAACAGGCACATAAAAGAAAATAACTGAAGGAGAAGCTCGGGTATTGATTTCAGTCTTTCTTTGAACTTTCTTGTTTATCTTGAACTACAAGGGGACGGTTGATCAGTTTGTTGAATATTTAATTGTTTTATTGACATTTGATGAGTGACAGGAATGTCATTACATTTCATTATGAATACTGATTTTTTATGTTAACGATTTTCATAACTGTAATTTCCGCGTCGTTTACAAGCCTATATAAGACACTCCTTATAGTAATTTTTGCATTTTCCACGTAAGTTAAACAGACTTAATTGAAATTTATGGACTTTGATACTTACAAATAAATTTCAGAAGTAGATATCACTAGTTGTTAGTTAGCTGGTCGACTTTGACACGGTTTAAAAGATTTCTCTTAAATAGTTCTATGTACAGTTCTCTACTCCTATTGTCTGGGCAACACTTGCACATCGCAAACAGTAATTCTCTCTCTCTCTCTCTCTCTCTCTCTCTCTCATGGCGTTTCAGCCAGTGTAAATTGATGAGAGAAGAGAAAAATACACGAATAAAAATGTGATAACGAATAAGCTCCAATTTTTATATTATTAAGCGATATTTTTATTGTTTGGTCCTGGTGCTGTATGTCGTTTACGAAAACAGGTGGCGTTCGGTTCAAGTGTTACAAGTCTTTCTGTTCGTGGTAACCATGGAGTGGTTCTGTTCGTCATGTATCTAACTCAGCTGTCTTCAAAACTATCAATTATCAGCTATTGATGTTTGGATCGGTCAACCGTCTCGGTCGCCTGTAAAACCCATTAAAATTATGTAAATCACTTTGATATTGTTTACCATTAAACTGACGTTTAAATTAAAATTCGCCCAATACAGAAGTTCTTGTATGTTGCCCGTCAAGTTAGAAAATAAAGGTTCGTCGGTTAATCAGTATTATTTTTACATCCAGAAATGGGATTTCTAATTGGTTCCAGTTTTGTTTATAGATGTACATGTATGTGTTTTGTTAAAGGAATTTGCTTTTTCTTTCTGCTTTACCGCAAGAATTTACCACAGAACACGTTGCTGCCCTTGTCGGTGACAGACGCCGTGTAAAGGCAGATCCATTACTGTACATATGTCTGTATTTGGAATAAAATCTAGAATTTTTTTTTCCTACTGAGTTTCAGGAAGCAGAACCATAAGTTTATCATTTGAATATGAAATAAGATATATAATCAAACAATCTAGAATTCGATTAAAGTATTTTGAAGCACGTATATTTAGCGTCTTCAATACAGCTGTGCCAGTTACATATTGGAAACTAACACCATTTTCATATAATATACAAGCAACAGAAATATATAAACATTAATGACATAGATATAACCGAAAGTAAATATATAAAATCGTGTAAATAAATAATTTACAAATCTGAAATACTTATCGACAAACTGTCAAAATTTTTGAGTGCATCAATACCTTCAAAATTCATCATCCATATAAAATACATCTTCCCAAGTCAAGGGTTTCTGAATCCACTTCGTTTGTGGGGAGCAAAGTGGACTCAGAAACCTTTGACTTGTGAAGATGTATAAACTATTGTATAATGTCATATCTTTTATATTATAACGAACTACATTTTAACAGGAAATGAATTTCATCACCATCCAAACATTTTCTTAATTTCCTCTCTCTTCTTGGTATATCTGTTGGCAAACGATGAGCATATATTTGTAAGTGAGTTATTGCTCCTCTGTGGTTGATATACGTATAAATAGATATAAAATGCAAACAATTTCAAAAATTATCTATGAAGTTTCTGAAAATAATACTGATAAAAGCAAGATAATATGAGCTTTTGTTTAAATGACTTTTCTCCTGATATCTGCATCTTCCCAAGTCAAGAGTTTCTGAGTTTCTGTGTTTGTGGGGAGCGAAGTGGACTCAGAAACCCTTGATTTGGGAAGATGAACATCTGTCACATCCTTTAAGATTGTTGCCTTTTCTGCATTTTTTAAATATTAAGACTTTCATCCAAAATTGTCAGTTCCACTGATAAACAGTGGGAATCCAAGTTTGAAAGATATAGTTATATAGTAGAAGAAGCAGAGCAAATCTGATTTTAATGGTTTCTTTTCAAGCATATTTCAATTTAAAATTTCTTTTCATGAACTGCTTAATGATGCAGAACATGCCTTGGATTTCTTTCATGGACGATTTTTTGTCATTCTTCTGAACAATTACAACTCTTACGTGTAAAAAAATAAATAACTGACTACATCCTAAAATTGTCAATATAATTGACAAAAAAAGAGGCATTTAACAAGCAGGTAAACGGATAGGTAGAGTCACGCATGCTTAGACGTGATTACAGAGTTAAATGATTATTATTTATACAATATAAACAGAACTTAGTAGTGGTATCAAATCATGGCAGAGGAGGACGAACAAAATGATTTTGTCACCAGATTTACTGACCTCTCCACACTTTCTATGAACGGACATGGATTTCCTGACACGGAATCAATTTCATCACCAAATCAGCTAACCAATGGTCACGACAGGTAAGAATATTACCTTTTCTGTTTATAACTTGAAAACGGGTGTATTTTAAAGATACACCGAAATCTCAGACAAAACATCAAAGATCAAATGAAAGAATAGGTCTAAAGAACAAACCAAATACAGAACAATCAAAATACAATAGTGAAAACAGGTCCTTCGAAAGAATTAAGCAATTTCTGTTAGATACTCTGTCTTGTATGATGTCCAGTCACATTGATAGATGTCATAGTCATTAGTGAGATGATAACTGTTTCCTGACAATATCGGAGAACTGCACATTTACCAACCAAACATACTTTGTTATGTTGATAACAAACGTGGCGAAGTAGTAGAATATTGTGACGATTTCGAAACGGCTTAAATTCGATGATCTGCTAAAATAAACACAATAAGAATAAATGAACATTTTACAGATCTTTTTTGTAATTTTGGACCATGATATACGTCAGGCCCCTGTGTATATAATTAAACTTTAAATGTGAATATAGTCGTAAACAGAAAAAAATGCACAGTACCACGATTTGACGGATATTAGTCATTTTGATTCTCTGTCCACATTTCTGATGAACATTAATACGTCGATGAGGTTGACAATCAATGCTACTTTATTTCTTTTTATTGATTACATAAACTGCAATGCCATTCCTCAAACCAATAAGTTTAAATGCTTCACAAATAAATCGATCTTGAAATCCTTAAGAGTACTTATTTTAATCCAGATTTCCCCACAACAATAGTTTGGTATGTGTATAATCTCCTTCTTATAGACTGGACAGTGATTTGTTATAACTTGAACCTATTAGACAATTGTCTGATCATCTAAAAAGTGTAGTGGAGATATACCATTAAACTCAACCCCCTAATACAAACAAACTTACTATCGATTCAGAAATTCCGCATTTACTACAAACGTATTTTGTTTTTGCACGAACACGAAAGCATGAATACTACATAAAGTAGAAATAACCTGAAAACTATGACGAATGATGACCATACCAACAATGACGGGAAAGAGTTCCATATGGCACCCCTTTGTTTGACGGAAGCACAGAGATACAGGGTGGGGTGCCAACTCTTGCCCAATGACGAGTACAAAAAGGCGACAAAATCCGATACGAAGATTGCATCGGTTCTTCCTGCAATATAATATGTCGGGCTAATAACAACGAAAATATAGTGTAAATAAAAATATTGAAAATATTGTTTTTGGAGATTGTTCAAAAACTTCTAATATAATACGAGCAGTGCAATCATTCATAAAGAGTAGCAGAAGGTTCACAGAGAATGAATAGCCCACCCCGCGTTTTTTTTCTTTTTTCATACCCATTCAGTTTTTGTTACATATGTTGTTTATATTGTATATGTATAATCCGCCATGTTCACTCAGAAATTTGTAAATTTGTTATGGACAGGGCTTTAAGTAAGTTATTCAACTTGTGCCCGATCCAGTTGTCATAATTGGACAAAAATATATTTCAAGTAAATATAGTGTAAAGCAATTAGTTGTTTTTCAGAACATTTTCATTATATTTTCAGGGTGAACATGCAGATAATTAAGGGGCCCATAGCAAAAATTAACGTCAACAAAACATTTACTTTTTGGTTTATGGGACTTAGTCTACGCGTACAGTTAAATTCATCTACTATTTTGTAATTCATTATCTTGCTGCAACATTTTTGACCTCTTTGTATTTTTAAGTGAATTTTTGAAGTATTTTTAAAGAACAAACAAAACACAAAAAGAAGCAAACAAAAAACAAGTACTAAAAATTCCCACAATGTAACGCTCTAGTCTTCTAGTTATAAGTATAGTCTTCATTTCACTAAAAATAATTTTATAGCTTTCAGAACACTCGAAATGAAATAATCTTAAGCTGTGTTGAAATCCTTTTCTTGTGAAGAATATTCAGTTTCAGGCACCTTGTACATTATGTATATGTCGAGCACTTAGAGAACAAAGCAGCAGCTATATGAACTATCCTTGCTTTGTTAGAAACATCGGTTATAAACAGATTTTACATTTGAATGAATATTTACACCTGACAGATTTGTTACAATTATCTACTCCTACCTGTATATGATTCATATACTATTATAGATGACAAATGATTTAAATTGAATTTATGAATAAAGATTGAGATCTAGGTTAAAATAAAAATATTTGGATTAATCAATGGATTGTTTAAATGACATCAGTTGTGGGTGTTGGAATCTTACAATATAGTATATATTGATACACATCTGAAGAACGATAGTTCTGTTTAGACCTCGTGTGTACACTATCAGCATACAGAATGACTGGTGATTACAGGTAATGATAATTTTATTTCCTAATTATTTAGTTTTTTATCCAAACATGCAAATACTCGACATCATCTCGTGCTGTTGCTTATTTTTTTTTTTTTCAAATCCTAGTTTACATATTAGGACTGAGTCAGAATAATTATTCGTTCTTTTGTTAACAGTACACGTGATCTTCCACCAGTGCCAAATGACAGTCGTCCATCACTTCCAGTCAATCCACCAAGAATGATTCCTCCGCGGATAAAAGTTAGCCGGCCACCTTCAGGTTAGTTCTCATTCTTAACTCACTTAAATTAAACGGTCATGTGAGCTATTGCCATCACTAGTTATCCGTCGTCGTTGGAGCTAGCTTTTCACATTTTAATATTTTCATCTGAGACCACTGGACAAATTAGAAGCAAACTTTGCAAGAATGTTTCTTGGATGCTGCTGTACAAAGTTTATACTTTTGCTGCCGATCGAAACTCAGAATTCCCTAGATGGTCCTCTACAAAGTGTAAATTTTTGGAACTGATTAGAAATCCAAGATAGCCACACCCGCGAGACGGACTCAATGGGAAATGTTTTTAAAATCCTTTTCTCTGAAATTACTTAACGGAATGGAGGTACACGTGGCAGGAATTTTCCCTGGATGATACTCGACAAAGTCTACATTATCAGTGCCGATCGGAACTTCAAAATCGGTTACTGGGCAAAAATTTATTTTTATTGGCTGAAATTTCAGTAATCTTCTTATCAGAAATCATGTGGCCAATGGAACTGTAATGTTATGATAGTGTTTCTTAGATGGTCCTATACCAATTTTATACTTTTCGTGCCAATCAAAAATTAAAGATAACCGTCCCTGCAGGACAAATTTTAACATAGGATTCAGTGGGAAATGTGTATATCTTTTTGTGTAAAAGACCTGACAGTATGGAAGCAAGTATGGAGGAAATGTTCTTCGGATAGTGTTCTGCAGAGTACATGTATATTCTTTTAGTGCCAATCGAAAATTCGACATGATAGTCAAGGTGAATAATGTGTTTTGATTGGCTAATTTTCAACAGTCGTCTTGTCAGAAACCGCATGACCGATGGTATTGTAATGTTGTGATGTTTTTAGATGGTCCTCTACCACGTGTGTAATTCCGTGCCGATCAGGAATCCAAGATGGCATCCACCGCCGAACAAAGTTGAACATGGGGCTCAGTAGGGAATTAAATGAAACTCTTTGTCTGCAATTAGTAGACAGAATGGAAACAAACATGGCAGGAATGTTCCCTGGATGGTATTATACAAAACTGTACTTCTAGTGTTGATTGGAAACTCAACATCACAACCAGGACAAATAATGTGTTGTGATAAGTTGAAATTTTAACAATCTTCTTGTCAGAAACCACAAGTCTTTTTGTCTGAAACCAGTATACAGAATGGAAGCAAACTTGGTAGGAATGTTCCTTGGATGGTATTCTGCAAAAGTTATAAATTTGTCCACTAGCTCAGCCTACTGTTCAACATGGCCTCATTGCTGTGAACGAGTTTATGTAAACAAAAAGGTGAAATCAGGTGAGACTTAAGTGATCCTTAGTTATAATATTCTTTCAAAAACATTCAAATATGTCATAAATTATGAGGCAAAAATATACTAGAGGCCCACCTGGTTATAAATTGGCTCATTATAAGAAATCAAAAACATTCCCCCAGACAAAACTTCCAATGAAGACTAGTGTTAAAACATGTAAAGGATAGTTCTGTAGAGGTGGCCATCCTGAATTTCGGTATGAAAAGCTTGGTAGATGTTTTCTGCAATGACGACATTTGTACATGTTCTCAGCAGAGTCATGAGTTGAACTGTATCTAATGGTAGTCACCATCGTAGATATCAAATTGGTAATAAACGTACACTTTTTAAGGAGACTCATAGGTCTTTTATAGGTTTTTATAAGTTAAGGGTCATTCTGTGCAGGTTTTTTATCTTGTGTTTCTTTTCAGTGTTTCACCACTACTGATTGTCTGAATATTTAGGGGGAGGGTTGAGATCTCATAAACTAGTTTAACCCCGCCACATTTTTTGTGCCTGTCCCAAGCCAGGACTCGGGTGGTCAGTGTTTGTGTCGTTTTGTTCTTTTATTATGAGTTGGATAGACGGGTCGAGTAGACAGTAGTGTTCTATAGTTTTTTGCCAGATTGCTGACATTCCCTGTTTATCTTCAGTTTATAATCAGTACCTCAAAGTCTTTCAGTAATGTAGATCTCAGTGTTGTGGTAATTGTGATACTTAACTTTACACAATGTACGTGTTTTGCATAAAAGATGTTTAATTATAAATTCAATGTCAACGAATTATTAATGTGGTAATTTTTCATTTTTAAAACAAACTAAAGATACTTATTATCAAATAAAAAGTGATACTTTTCAAATTTTGAACAGGGGAGGTAATCTTACTATATGAATTGTACTGAACACCTTTAATATCCACCACTTATTATAAAATACAGAGGAAAAATCACGGATACTCCTGTATTTCTTCTTAACAGTAAGCATATGTTTTAAACAAAACGTTCTAAAGTTTCCCTAATTTTTATTGGTACTTTTATTTTTTTTTCGACAAAAATAAGTGACTTTAACGAATTCTCCCTATGTAATCCATTTGAATCTAGGTGCATAGACGGGGAATATGTCGGCAAAAGCACGGAAGCATATATCTTTTAATTCAAATTATTTATTGTACATACAAAAAGCTAGCTCTTTGCCAACTTCGAAAAACTTCTGATGGATTTCATTTGAAGTAGTGATCCACCGTAAAGATCCTTATTTGAAGTAGTAATCCACCGTAAAGATCCTTCCAATGATCATTCATGAAAAGCGCTGTTTTACATACAGTAAAGTCATTATGAAGCCTTCAACACTGATATTTTTGTCTCGCAACGCAATAAGCCATGCTATGTACAACATGACTAATTTTTGGATACAAAACCATATATTTCCAAAAAGGACCACTTCAGTTTGAGAAAAGAGTTGAACAGCGAAGATAAAAAAATCTTAATATATTTCTTACGACGATGTTCTGCAGTATTCATTAACTCGCGGAACAAGCCTCATTTTATGTTTCAGTGATCCTTCGGAAAGTATATGTTTTTCTGTGGTTGGCATTTGTCTTTAATATCATTTACTTTGCTACTCACTGCCTGGTGACTTGGTGTGATTAATACATGTAAGGCAAGAGCTTGTGTAACTTATTTTTTTTTCGTTTGTTCCAGAAATATCCAAGTTTATACCAGAGAACGAGATTACTATACCCAATGACGGAAATGTCTCCAAATTTAGTGTAGAGGAACTTTCAACATTTCTAAAACACATGGGAACTAGTGACAGAATTGTTAATCATTTAAGGAAGAAAAATGTGGACGGGAAAAGATTTTCAAAACTTAGTGATTCAGAATTAGAAACTATTGGTATAAAAAATCCTATTATTATATACTTCAGAGATAGAAGTTCTAAATCTAAAAAGAAGGTGCCATTTATGTTGTAGTTCGTTCCAGCAGATCTTTGTTGTTATTAACAGCTCCAACCGCTAGGTTGAAAAAAATGACTGCATATTGAGTTTTGTTGGTACATTCAGATGGCCAAAATTGGAATATCTTAAATATAGGCCTACAATTAAGATACCATATGAAGAGTTTTAGACAATGTATCTTATAGACTGTATGAGATATTCTGTAAAGAAGATCTGTGTAGGTTATAAGATACGTCGAATAAAACAACATATCTTAAAAAGAGTTTTATGTAAGGTATGTTATAAGATTTCTTGTAAAGTTTATCTGTATACTTTATAAGATATCTGTAATTAATAAAGTTTATCAGATACTTATAGGTTAACTATATCTTACAGATATTCTCATCTTATAAACTATGCAAGATATCTCGGAATCAAGATGAAGAGTTTTGTCATAGATATATGTATTTTTGTTTACTTTTTCGTTTGCATTAACCATTGATATAAGATCAAACATTGACATGTACTTGCAAAAACATTTTGCATATGCGTACATAAACGCAACAGTGTTCCACAAAATTTCATGGCCAAAAAATATGCATTTATTCAGAAAAACGGGTATACTTTATTACTGTCATTACATGTAACTAGATCCAATCATTTTTAAACAAACTGTCCTTTCTTATGTGTCAAAAATGGAAGATCAATTTTCTTGTCTTAATGAAGTAGAAATAACCGAAGAAGAACGTAATACAACACCAAACCACGTTCACATTTCATAAATGTGAAAAATACAATTATATGTAGATAATTTGATCTGGGTGTTTATGAATACTAGTGTATATCTGGACGGTTTTTTTTTTAAATTTTGTATAATAATATAGGTATTGAATTACTCACAATAGACTGAAGGACTGCCGAATTTAAATTGTACATTTCAAATATATTCATCGATTGATAGTGAGAAAAAAGGTCATATTATGTCATTACTTTATACATCAAAGGACGTGTACCATGTAAACCCAACAGAGAAAGATCTAATCATACAAATAGTACAGAATATACTAGAAAATTATAGAAAAGCTATCACAACTTCCTATGTTCCTATAGTACAGGCAATTACACTTTTATGTTGAAAACAATGGTACATCTTTTGTTTTATAATATTGGAAAAGGTTTTCCAGTCATATGTATAGAAAGCTGCAAATGTAAAATATTTTTCCTTTTATTCATTTATTTCAAAGCTGAACCATTGGAACTGATCTTGACCTGTTAAATCAATGAATGTTTTGTTTGTTGTTTAGCTCCGAGAATTTCGGACGAATCACCCTCAAATTCATTTTAAAGCTGCCAACTTGAATACTTTTTTCATACATACGTTGATACTACATGTACACCAGTCAGCATCGAACTGATTCAGGGAAATTTTACATGGATCACTATAGATATATACAAGACATTCATATCACAATGTTTTCATTTATTATGAATGATAGCTTTGTCTAATATTCAGTGCAGATTAATATAATTATGAATATTATTTTTGTATTGGAAATATATTTACGTATTTTGTTATATTAATTTTAATATAATTACAGTATTATTGATCAGCCATTTTTCTTATTGTTAGTTAATTTAGTGTGCCATATATATCCCTTGCAAGACCACCATTTTAAAAAAAAAAATTTATTGATGCCTAACACCACTGTTGACAAGATTTTTATCAGGTCTGTTGTCTGGATAAACAAATAAAAACTGGACAGGACCGTCGGCAAGTTCGAACAATTTTTGAAGTTTTCTTCTATTTAAAATTAATTTTTCTATGCTGAGCGTGCACAATAAGTTAGCAAAGGTGTAATCAAATTTAAGTTTGAAAATAGGTAAATAATAATAAACAGAAAAAAAAAGACTCTCTTGATTATCACCTGTCTCATTAACAAATATTGTAAAAACGGCAAGAGCCGTCGGAACGACAACATATCCCCGACTGCAGAGTGAACACTGACAAGTTACAAAAGATAAGATCAAACCTAGTTATTTCAAGGGGAATAACCAGGTCACGATGACCTAATTTCAATTAATTTTGGCAGACTTCAACCGTATTCATAATTACGAGTATTATGATACGTACCAACCCTATGTTTAAAAAAAAAAATTTTCGAGCCCTCGTTTTCATTAAATTCTACGATTTTAATGGCATAAGTGAGTCACAATGACCTATATATATTTGGTCAATTTTAGCACGTACCAACATTTTTGACTATTACGAGCGTTGTAACATATCAAACCGCTATGTTTGAAAAAAAAATTCATGACTCCCCTCTGCGCCATGAAAATTTGTAAGATTTTAAAGAGACATAACTCTAAGACAGCCTTGTATTTATAAGTGTAATACACGTACAATGCATTTTGACGTTTTAAGATCTCTGTTTGCTACGAGATTTTGTTACTTAAATTTATGCAGGTTTAATATTTTAAGTGACATAATTCTTGAACGCCTACAGGCACTGAACCCAATCATGCATGTGTTAGATCTTGTATGATATATTTTACTTCATCTTGTAGTAGTTACAGAAGACATAATCGCGAAATTTTCCTACCCTCATTTTTGTGAATTTTTCAAAAGTTTTCAAAGTTCAAGGGCATAACTCCAGATTGTTTTGACTGTCTGGATCCGAATGTTAGCGTGAACATTTAGAAAGTTATATACCGCATTTGAAACTTTAACTGCGCAGAGCTACTGAGCAATGCAATCGGTAATTCGTTGCAGATTTATTCCTCTGAATGACTACAGACGGACGACTGTGACTATATATATCCCCTACCTTTTTAGTGGACCATGCGAGCCGCGGCGTTACCTTTTTACATTTCAATCTTCTTCTCAGAAACGACTGAACAGATTGAAAGCAAACTTGGCAAAAATGTTCCTTGTATGAACCTCAAGACATCCCAGCAGGCATCATGTGGTCGAAAATACGTCAATACGACGTTGATATGGGAAATTGAATCGACGTTGGTAAAAAAGAAATTGGATCAACGTCGATAACATGGTTTCAACGTCTGTACACTGTCATTTTTATGATGTTGATATCATCGACGTTGGATCAACGGAAAAACTACTAATAGTTTTCAAGTC
>JAOXYI010039443.1:0-13076 GCA_028566495.1 Lithophaga antillarum | reverse complement strand
AATTTTAAGTCACAGCTCCTTGATGTCTGGCAGTGATCTTTGTGTTTATTCACAACCTGTTTGATGACTACATGTACTTTCTTTAGCAGTGATTTTTTGTAACGTCTTTCTCAGCAACTACAACTCGTATCTTTTGATACTTGGCAGCAAGCTTTGTCTAGGTATGTCATACCATTTAAAGCGATTTCAGACTTGTCCTCATCCATTTCTTGTTATTCCAGTTTACACTCTTTAGGAGGGAGTGGGTGTATGCATTTGTGAGCACTGGCTCACAGTTTCCACATTTTTTTTTTCGGTTTGCTGGAGTTTATCCTTCGAAATTAGAAAATTTGAGATTGTATATTTAGTATTTTAATACAGTCTTTATTTCAATGTACATTTATACCCAAAAGGGATCGAAGGTATAGATGTGCAAACAAGTTTTAGAATTTTAAAAACAAACGAAAAATAACCAATATATGTATATATATATCGTATGCTTATACAGCAGTAGAGTCCACTTCCATCAGTGACCATGACTTTTTTTTGTATAAATCATCTCCCAGGTAGATTTTCATGAAACATAGGCTTAAGCATATCCTTTAATATCTATCTACGGTGTAAGTCCTATGACGTAAAGTTAACGTTTTAATACACTCATCACTTTAGGAAATCCTTCTACCCAAGAAAAATGTTACAAAATGTCAGTGACTTTATACATGTACCACTGTTAAATTTTTGTCCTTTTTACAGTATGGACAACGAAAACGTATATAGAATAAAAGTCATGTTTATATTTATAATAAAATGTTTTGCACTCCGTCTTCATGAAACATGAAATCGCTCCCACTGAGAGCAGCAGCATGCAGGAGATTCAGATTTCTATTTTGATTTTAGACATTTTTCACATGTGACTGTAATTAAGCGAAGAAAATAACAATCTTGCACATGTTTACGCTCATTAGTCGCCCTATTAACATGGAAATACGAGAAATTTGTGGGTTTTTTTCTTGTCTAAAAAAGTTCTGTTTTTAAGGAGAAATCTTATAGTGTTATGTCTACCAGCGTGTTGATTTTAACTGAAAAAAAAACCGTTTTCTTGACCTTTGAACCTCAAACCTGCTTTCCACATGTGAATAAAAAATGTTATGGTTATGGACAACATAAATATGAAGTAAACTTTTATACTTCTATTTTCATAAGAAGGTTGTAAAGTTATTTTCAGTGTTTAAAAGTAAATATTTTTCAAGTGTTATATTTCTTTCAAAATTTAAACAAATATTTATATTGCTACTTTAATATAAACATTTGAAAGGACATATAAAAACCAATAAAATTAGCAGGCTAATCCACTGTTTCAAGTGAAAATTCGACAGATTTATTTTGCAATTTCATAAAAAAAAGATTAATAATTTTGAATCTTGAATATAAAATTATTTTAATTTTTTTTAGAATAAAATAGCTACTTTGTTTTTCAGTATAGTTTAGAATGCTTGAACGAAAGTTGTCACTTGGATAAAAGACACCACCACATTATATGGGACCGTCAGTGTGTTTTTATATTGGTTATGTCACCAAATATTTTTATTTTCAATTTAACCATAAATCATAGTGAATGAATTTTCATAATAGTTGGATTTACTTTTATTATATTTCTGTAACAAGTTTTCGCTTGCATAATATCTCACTACAATAGATAATTATTATTCAATCACTATCTGGTAGGTGTGGCGTAAGAAGTAGCACTGAATTAAGTGCTTCTACTATTAGAAATAATACTTGTAATCTATAATCCATTGACTACCATACACCGCTGTACTTAATAAACCTAAATTATATTGTCATCACCAATAATCGATGATGATATCTTTTTGATATAAATCTCATGGGACGAATCATATAAACACAGAATCTGATCATCCGAAACGAGGAACTGCCCCCTAAAGTTTTGTACAATAGCAGCCATCAGTAACAATTTGTCAGCGATATAAGCGGCACAGTTGGATACTCATTATACCCGAAAAAACTTAAATCCTTTCTAATCATTTAAACAGTTTAGTAATCCAACAGGAATGTATAGCGAGCTATAAATCTAAATTCTATATCAATTTTCAAATGGAGATTAGATTCTTGTTTCGATAGCGATTGAAGTGGTTTTTTTTGTGTTGAGTTTTCATGTTTGTGTGGTGGTTTTTTATTTCGATTGATGGAAAATGTTATATCCTAGAAACAGTTGTGAAAATATAAAAAATAAAGGTTAGTGAATTCTATTTTATTAAATATTAAATACGAGGGCAAATAGTAAAATAGGTCGAAACAGATGAAATTTGTTTTGTTTTCGACTGAAATTCATGATAAATTTTCATCATTTCACTTTGATTTGAAAACTGTGATGAATAATATTTAATTAAATTCTTGTTTTATTATATGAAAACGGACCAAATCAAACGATAATTTTTGGTAGACTGCAGGGTTTCAAAGTATTACCCACTCAGTTTGCCCAAATGTCTGGTTTGGCGAAGGAAAATGTACATACTGTATCACATTTATTCTGTCTTTTTCAGGAGCATTTTCATGTTCATCAAACATAAAAGTAACATGTGGTTCATTATTTCCCGGACACCATCAAGACTGTCCTGTGGATGATGCACATGGTGGATGGCTACAGTGTCTCGACATAACAGAACAAAATGTAGGAAGTTTTGGTTGTCAAGACCAAGACTATGGCATTCACAGAGATCATGTCTGGGTACAAAATGGATGTCAAGCTAACTTTTATACCTGTTATATTCCAGGTAATTTGAGTAGACAGTTCGGGTAAAGAGCGAATTTAATTTTAATATGAAACTAAAATTTAAAGACAAATAAAATTGGTGTTGTCTTCACGAATCGTCTTGTATAGTCAATTGTTTCTGAGTTCACGTATGAGGAAAACATTATCTTTGAACCTCCTTGATTTGGGTGGAGACATCAATACTCCATTGAAAAAGAGTTTCTCCCTTGATAATTTCACCATTTTTTTAAAACAAAGCATTTATTAGGATAAAGAAAATGTTTAGGAGGGTAAACTGTTATTATCTTAATTTTAAAATTTGTAGAAAAAGTTTTGGAATGACTATGGTCTATTTGCAATTATATTACTAAATATAAACAGATACAGTATTTGATCCAGTTTAAAAAAAATGAAAATGTCTTAATAATAACTCTCTTGTAATAATGTCTTTGGATTTCTTCATTTTTTTCAAATGAATACGAGACACAACCAAAATCATTGTATTTTGGGTCCATGGAAATAACAATTTTATTTTTCCTTTCAGACGTACCACAGGCTCCGGTGCAACAAAGAACTTTAGAATGTAGTGACCGTGACAATTCATATAAACAATGTAAAATAGATGGTGCTTATCTAGTCAACAAAGTTCAGTTAAAAATTCAATTCAATCAAGATATATCATGTAATGAAGGGATTAATTATGGAATAGTATCAGACAGCATTTTCGTCAAAGATGGATGTAATGGAATATTTGATGTAGACTTTTTTCCAGGTATTTACTACTTTCTTGATACCTTTCGCTGAAAATGTATTAATAATGTCATCTGTATTCTTGAAACGGGTGTTATTTACCAATTCCCCGAGTGACATGCAATGCAGACTCACATGGAATATTTCTATTAAAATATACCACTACATACTTCGGACTGAATTTACTTGATTAAGAGAGATACAAAGGATGAACAATTTTATTATATTGGGAGTGTGGAAGAGAGGTAGTAGAAATTGCAAACAAATATTCCGGGACCAGAAAATTGCAAACAAAATTATTATCGGGACGGCAAAGGACTGTTATTTTCTTTTTCTTTTTTTTTTTGGCATGTGTAACTCCTAAGCTACACGGTATTTCAAAAAGGTTAAAAATCTGGACGACTGTTTATCAAAATAATAATAATAATAATAATAATTCCAGTGCCAATTTTTATGACAAAAAAAAATGAGAAACAAAATTTTCTTATGCAGTCCCAGTATAAATCAAGAGTTTCTCACCTAATCTCTAACAATGAAATAGAAAGCTATTGTTGAACTGCAAGATGGGCAAAGAACACCTGTTGCAAGAAATTACCTGTAATTAAAAACTGCTGGATGTTTAAACTAACTATAAAAATAAGAAAATATATATTTTTTGGTAGACGTATATGGTTTATGATGGATGAAATATAAAACACGTGTACTAAATCAAAATGAATGGTACAAAGTACATACATAAAACGATTTTATAAGTGATCCTAAACAGGGGTTCCATATTTCATACATCATATTGAAAATAAATTGTTTACAGTATGATATATATTTCCATGTTTTTGTAATTTTATAAATTATTTACATAAATTATGATTCGACAAAAATACTGTACAATTTAACTCCATGTGAAGACCAACCCGACAAAAATAGTATACAGTTTAACTCCATCTGAAGACCAACTACTATAAGAAAAAATCCTTTACTTTCAATAATAGGAGTAGTAGCTGGGACCAAAAATACCTCAGTTCCTGGCTTTTTTTTCATTGTTGCTCTCCAGCATTTTTAAGCAGAACATAGAACACAGGACAAAAAAAAATAGTTCAGGCGTTACTGTCGATTCAATATCTGGGCACCTTCCGAAAATTAACTCTGTACACCACCATCTTTTTCTCCATTTCTCTAATTGAAAGTGAAAGCAATTATGTTTTTTGCCGTCTACTCTAAATAATAAATGATATATCAACAAAGTACCATGTTAAGGGAAATGATATACATGCTGTAGCTTAGACTGATGAAATTCTTTGATTTGTTTTAAAAAAAATGGAGAGAACATATTCTTTGCTTACACAAAACATACGGTTTAAAGTACTTTAGAAAAATATAATTTACACCGTTAAAAATGACACAGCTTGTACTTGTAACTTCACACCACATCCTCTAAATATTGGTTATGTAAATTTTAGTATAATAAATTACAGAAGATGCATATCGAACGAGCTTAAATTACCAGTTATATAAAACCTCGACAGTGTCAGTCTCCTTAATGTATTTAAATAGGTTTTATTTATGACATGAAAACATGAAAACTAAAAAATTTGAAATTTTTTTAACAAGATGACTTTGTCCTATTTTTATACTGCGGTGAATGTATGTATGCATGTACAAATGTATGTAGCAGGCGCATGCTTAAATATTTCGCACTTTTTTTCTCAAAGATCAACAATTTCTGGTAAACAAATAAAACATAAAAATAAACTGTTCAAGGCGCAGATAGCCAGCGTGCAGGACAGATACATTTTGTAGTTCCAATTTCGGTGTCTGTCGTCAGTGCAAAAGTTGCTTTACATCTTGAATAAAATGAACTCTCTGTTCTCACTCACTATGAATATCATTTTTAATTATTTCTTTGTTTTCTTGTTAATATCTTGATCATTTACATCACAGATACAGTTGCGCCGCCACCTGTACAAACGCCAACAACAAAAACATCAACGCCGAGACCGACCACTACCACCACCACCACAACAACAAATTTTCGGACAACGACAAATGTGAAATCACCAACATTTTCTTCAACGACAATTGGGAGTACCACAACCAATCACACATCCATTCAGTATCCACCACATTCCGGACCAGACGGAAGTTTAATTGCCTTAACAGCCGCTGCCGTACTTGGAGTCTTTCTTGTTCTCTTTCTTGCCATTCTTGCTGTTATGTGGTTCAGCAGACGATATCGTTGCACGTGAGTATTTACAGTTTAGAGCTCAAAAATTTTACTTGGAGCTATTCCAGAAATAAATTTAAGCGGGGTTGGAAAGCACTTTTTATTTTTAACCACCATGCATAAAATTTTAAATGATTATGTCCTATTACTTCTTCAGGCAGGCTTTTAAAAAACAACCACCATCCATCAGATTTTATTAGAAGTGCCTTCCGACCCCCATACAAACATTTTCGGAAAAGCCCTTCCTTACCCAATGTGTATACTTTATACAAATAAATCAATTACTATGTCTTTTGAAGTTCGCTATCTATCGTATTACAGATTTCCCTTCGGAGTTACTCCAGGAAATTTTGACAGGAAAGTGCATTTATATACAAAAAAATGGTAGCCAAAATAAATAACAGAAAATACATATTTATACGACCCAAGTTAGCTAAAATTTCCAAAATTTAGAAGCAAGAAAATAGTAATGCAAAATGCATACCGAATACACATCATAATATACATGTAGAGGAAATACAAAAATGTACAACGATTTTTAAAAAATTACTTTGGGGAATTGAACATCATATGAATAAAGCAAAGGAGTAAAAACTTTTATGTTTCTGGTAATTCTAGAAACCTTTACACTGAAGACAATCTTTGTAGTTAAACAACTCCTCTTTGTTCACACACCAGTAGATTAAGTTGTAATACAATTTTTACATCAAAAGGTTATTCTAATAAAAATGTCTTGAACCATTACGAAATTTTCGTTGTCTGGTGTTGGCTTTTGTGAAATACATAATTATTTAAATCATTCTTAAATTAATATGTAATGCTCATACAAAATTATTCATGTATTTTATGAACATGCATATTTGAAGAAGGACATATTTTAATTTATTTAAATTGATCTAGGAAGAGGGAAGTCATTATTTATTTACGTAGCTACATCTGGCTCCTATATATATGGGATTTTTTTGTCCATTCTGTAAACATTAAAAGACTTTACCAGAGATATATTTGCACAAACAATTTTTATTTATGCGCTTAAGGTCAATTTTGAAACTCAGACAGAGACCCGTTTGCAGAAACTTAAATCTATATTTCACAGTATAGCTTTGTGCATAAGTTTATCATACGCTTCGAAGTGGCGAGGCATATTAAGTGGCGTGCCCATCCGTCATACTTTGTCGACTAAATAGCACATTCCTTCTTCGATTTTTTATGGTGGCTTTATTGTACCAATACTCAGATCAAATGCGACAGTCAGTTTAAAAAAATCCATGGGAAAATCTCTCATCTTCTCGAAATTTTATGATAGCTTTATTGTACCAACACTTTGATTAAGTTCGAATAACAGTCAATTTCGAATGTTTTTCTGGGAAAATCTCATTTTATGTTAAGAGTCTGTGAACTGTGTTTTCTTATTTCTATATCTATATTTAAGGATTTAAAAAGTTTTTCGTCACTGAAACCGGACTTGAAACCGCAGTAGACTCTAGGGTTTTTATTCGTCAAAAAAAGTTGATTCCCATGTCATAATGATGCTTCGAACTTTATATTATTGCATCCATTTTTACCTTTGAAGGTTATCTTCAATTTTGACCACATATACCCAAAGGCATTCATTTGTACCGGCTTACAGCTCCAAGTTGAAATATGTTCATACAAAATGTCATGGGTTCGAGTCCTGCTCGTCCCGCTTCATGTGTTAAGGTATCCAGACACCTACCCAAGGTCGGAGTTTTATCGGTTCATCTCGTAAGATTGGTGGTCACAGTATAGCTGAAAAATTGCTGAAAGTGACGATTAACCACAACAGTCAACCAACGTATGGTATATCTTGGGCTACTGGGATCCGGACTTCAATTTGTGTCCCAATTATACTTTATACTCATCATGGTTGTTTTTCCTTTGTTGGTTTTCGAAAGTTTCTCAGCTGAAAGCTGTTGATTACATTCATTTATGCATCCTTCACAGTATGATTAGAAAAGATAGAAAAGAACTGATTTAGAACCAATTTTAAGCTGCTTGATTAAAATAATTGATACATATTCTTAGATCACTGATTAGATATACTCGTTTGATAGTGGTAATGTGCTTTTGATGAAGATACATGTATGAATCATTTGGAAGTGAGGATCTGAATATTAATAATATTTCTGGTACTCTTCATCATCGCAAACCATGGCTAATAAGTTCGCACACTCCCTCATGAAATCAGCTGTTGGTTACCGACGATGGATGCCCCAGCTGCATGTTAAACCTCTTTTTTTCATTTGACGGTCATAACAGTGTTTCCACATGTGAATTATACCGGTAATTGAAGTGAGATTAAATGTATTAAAGAAATGATAGAATGCTTGACTTACATATTCTATTTCCTTGCATTCTACGTTACACAATTTGACAAACGACCCAAACCCATTAATGAGAACTGGTGATATTTTAGAGAAAAACATTAATGATCTACTTACAACGTAATAAATAAGGGAGATACAATCAATTTGTGAAGAGCTTAAGTACATTTTACTTCGGCTTAATGTTTGATGGTGCTTCCATAAGTTATGATTCTATAACATGCAACAGAAATAATGAAAACATCGGTTTTATTATTTCATTTTTCAATTAGTAACCTTTAAGTGTACATGTTGTAGTAATGCTGGCTTCTGTGCATGACAGATATGAATATTAAATCAAAAATTTGATTGACGTTTTAAACATCAAAAGAATCATTTGCATAAGAATTAAATCTGGAAAGAAAAGGTCACGTAAATTAAATTTTAAGTATACAAGCATAAGAGCAGCACCATTGTTAATTAAGGAAATTTATGCCAACTTCGCTAGCATAAATAAATCCCTGCGCAAATAATGTATCTTTAACTGTTTAACAGAGACATTATCTAATAAATAAACAAATTCGCCAAATATAAACCTCATATATATAGTTTTACCCCTTCAATTTATAAAACAAAAACCTCACAAAAATTAACCTTTTTCAAGTATGCTCGGACCTTCAGAATATTTATCACAGTTAAGGTACCAGGACAAAGCTTTAGTCAGTTTAAACTGAAGGATCTTGTCGTTAATGTGAAATTCTTGAAACCGGTAAGAAATTTCGGTCCCATTTCTTTGTACAATAAGTAGTCTGAATGGGAGATGAAAAACAAAAAACGAAAAAGACGGATTGACATCTGCTTTACAGTAGTAGCTGGTCAGACATTATTTCGGTCGGACATGTATGGAATTCAAAGTGAAATAAACCATTTTTGACGTCTGTTAGATCAGACTAGACTAGTTTAAGAATAGAGGCATTATAACTTTTAAAATACTCCAAAAGTTGTATTAGAAAGTTGACTTAAATAAATGGCAATGAAAAAAGCTAAATGAATGTAAACTCCTCTGATTGTCTGAATTTAGGGGGGTGTTGAGATATGACAAAACTAGTTAAACCCCGCCACAAATTTATGCCTGTCCCTAGCCAGAACTCAGATATTCAGCGGTTGTCATGTCACGAGTTAGAGAAAAGTAGACAGAGTTGTCCTGTCTGTCGTTTTCAGCCGGATTGTTGACAATTCCCTGTGTATCTTTTCTTTCTATAATCCTCTGACAAGAGTTACTTTCAGTTTCACTCCAAAAATAAATCAACTGTGACGGTATACAGTCAGAAAAAGATGACAAAAAATGTCTATGTATGTCTCTGATAGAAATGAAAGTAGGCTATATCCTGATTCTTCTAAGTTCTTCGTCGACAACGGAATAAATGGCTATTTATTCCGTATTAGACGTGAAAGTGTTTCGTTCCAATGACAATAATTCAGTAACATTTTATTATGTACATTACAGAAAACGATATCTTGAGAGAAAACCTGATGGCACAGAAACTACTGAAGGTCCCTCGGTAGGTAAACTACTGCCGCTCAAGTTTAACAAGGTATTCATTCCACATCAACATTGATTCTCACATCTCATAAATTATTAGTTTATAGTTTGTAATTTAGTGTGAAGATATATGCATAGATATTTTATTTATTTGCTGTGACCTTTTTCGTTTGTTTTAGTTTTCGTTTTTCATCTATCTGTAGTAGCCTATTAGAATAGTGTTTTCAGTGTATTTGTGTAGAATGTGACACAGAAAGTACTTTTTGGACAATTTTCTCAGAAACTGACATTTAGGTTTACTTGTATGTCATAATTCACTGCAGAAATATGGCATGTCCATACTATTCTAGAAGATATGGCGGAAAATGGTTTTGATAGGGCATTTCCCATATTCAAATGTGCTGCATTTTGTCCAAAAATGACTGAAAAAAAATTAAATTCTAAACTTTACACATATTTCATGCACTTTGGTATTTTTTTTATCACATATACATTGTATATATAGTGTATGTAACAGCAAACTGAAGTGAAAAACTCCCTTTGTTCTGTATTTCTGAAATTCCTTTAACGACCACCCAGCCGAATTTAGGAAAGTGATCCAAATATACATGTGAAAAACATTTTTCGCTATTTTTGAACAGAAAGTCTGAATTGAATTGTTGGTCTAATTCAGATACGACTAGACAAGTTTTGATAAATCATGACAAAAATCAGCGTATTTAATTATTTTTCTTTAAAAAAACCACTGGGTTATGCCTGACACACAGATTTGTTGATTTCCGTTTATTGTACATGTATATCTATGTAATATCCATAACTTTATACATGTATAACTATGTAATATCCATAACTATACATGTATACCTATGTAATATTCATAACTTTGTACAGTGTAACCATATATTTACATTGTAGTTGGCTACATTTTTTTTCTGCATATCACTCGGAATGAACAGCTTTGGTTGCCTTTTTTAGGTTTTTATTCTGGGACGTTGCTAAGAGTGAATCAAGGGTGTCTGGACTCCTGCCTTTTTTTCTGACCAAATTTTTAAATTGCTTTGAAAGTAATTTTTTAAAAATCGTACTAATACGGAATGTACATCTTCCCAAGTCAAGGGTTTCTGAGTCCAAAACCCTTGACTAGGGAAGATGCGGAATGTTGTGACAGTTTTCTTTCAGGATGTATATTACACATGTACATGTTTCTTCATTTAGTTTGCAGCTAATTGTCTTTGCTTTTCCTTAAGAAAATGTTTAGGATCCCTTCATCAGAATAATGGATTGTGTAGTAGATTAGATAATGAAGAAAATTCAGGGACTTTCCTTTATATCCCTATGCAGTATGCCTTTTAATTTTTCTTACAAGTACACAAACAAAACCCGTGGCCTCGACTATTCAAGAATTCACAAACTTAAGTGAACAATTTTTTATTTGTGGTTATTTTAGAAGACCAGAACTGTTCAGTTTTGGTCTTTGACAGGTGTTTTAATTAATAAAAACTGTACAAATCAACGATTTCATATTAGTTGCAACTGTTATCTGACCAATGATTCATCAGTACTATACAATGACATTTTGACAAACTTCATATTTACATTGTCATTCTTGTTCGCTGATCATCTATTTTTCAAGTTATATTTCCCAGCAGATGAAACTAATGAATAGAGTCTTCACATGTGTATAGATTACTAAAACGATCTAATATAAATCAATATTTATTACAGAACAACTACAATTCAATAAGTTAATTATATTTACTTGAGAGCATTTAATATCAGAAGCATGTTTCAAATTATAATGGATTAATGACGTTTGTAGATCTAATCCAAGGTTCTATGTGTATTTTGCTTTTAGTTTGCTATAGTTTCTGTCAAAATTATTAGCACTATCATTCTTATCAACTATTTCTGTAAAACAACATTCTGAATAATTAAAATTAATGTTTTCTATGTTTTGTAAAACTATCCCGTTCAATATGGAAAACGACTAATTTTAATAAAGTATCCATTTTCTTTTCAGGGCAATATCTATGAAGAGATCTCAACACATGATGAGGTTCCTAGCGCACCACCAGTGTATGAACGACAGCCATTTATCACCCATGAATTTACAGGACATGATTGTTCACTTGAACCTAACAACAATCCAAAAAATCCACTGGGAGAAAATTATTTCATATTGGACCCTAAATATAGAGACTGCCATACATTGCCGTTAAATCCTACAAGAAATATTAACCATTCTAATTTTGAACCTGAAATATTCCACTCCAATCCACCTGATCATCGTCCTTGCCAAATTCATCACCCTGTTGCACGAATGGGAACTTTAAGCAACCATAGTAATCATGGTCATGAGCCTGTGATACGGATGGGAACATTTAATCCAAAGATTCACCAGTTCCCATTGACACTGGGTCCCTGTCTAGACCCACATGTGATGCATAATAAACAGAACACTCTTCCAGTATTAAATGGGAAATCCATGAGAATATCAGACAGTGATGTGGATGAAGATGGATACCAAAAAATTGGAACATTTGGTCCACAACAGAAACATTTTCATAATATTCCACCAAATTTTAACAATGTTCCAAATGCTCGGACAACAAATTTTAACAATGTTCCAATTGCTCCGACAAATTGTAACAGTGTTCCGAATGTTCCACCAAACTTTAACAACGTTCCAGATGTCCAGAACTGTGTTTCACAACATTGTTACAATAGTGATCAAAACAAAATATTTTTTGATACGTCTTCATGTTGAGTTTTGAGATTATTGTTGTTTATGATATTTATTAATAAGAATGGTTTAAACTATATAAACACAATGTCTTTTACTTAGCGCCATACCAGAAGTACAATATCTTTTACTTAGCGCCATACCAGAAGTACAATGTCTTTTACTTAGCACCATACCAGAAGTACAATATCTTTTACTTAACGCCATACCAGAAGTACAATATCTTTTACTTAGCACCATACCAGAAGTACAATATCTTTTACTTAACGCCATAACAGAAGTACAATATCTTTTACTTAGCACCATACCAGAAGTTTACAGGATATTACCTTTACTGTTATATCTAATATAAAATCTGACTTTTTAACGGTATAAATTCAGACTGAAATGAAACTCAACTGACGTTTGAAAACCGCCTATATTTTTATCCTCCGACTTTAAAAAATGGGGTCAACAGTCGTCACGCGGTCGTCCGTCCATAGTCATTCAGAAGGAATAACTCTGTGATGAATTACCGAAACATCTTTTATTTTTGTGTACAAGTAACATTTGGTTGATATCGGCCCCAAAAAGAAATTGAGTTTTTCCACGTATCCTTTATAAAATTATTGTCCTTTGTTGAAAAATGGATGGTAACCAATTATAAAAATTTATTGCCCCTATAAGCAGATGAAGTCTGAAATGTGGTATGTAACTTTCTAAGTGGTCAAGCTAATACATGGTTGAATTCGGGTCCAGACATT
>JAOXYI010039337.1:0-13081 GCA_028566495.1 Lithophaga antillarum | reverse complement strand
GAGAAAACAGCGAAAAATCCAGGAAAAATCCATCAAAACCGCGGGAAAAAGACTTATTTCCGGTTGCGCATGCGCAACTAATACTTCCAAGATGACGGACACCCTCTCCCTTCCGACACCGATCGAGTTGCAACCCGAAAACCACGCGAGATTCTCGTACAAGTGGTTGTTATAGAGACAAAACTGAGAAAAAGAGGGACTTCCGTTCGCGCGTGCGCAGTGACCCCCATTTCTGGTTGGATCAATACACGATCACTTCCGGGGACATTTTCGGTTCCGGTGACCTTCGATCACTTCCTTTGACGTCATTTCCGGTGATGTCACTTCCGGTTCGGACGGCCCCCTTTCGGTGAAATAATAGGTCAACGCAACATATGTACTACTGAAATTAGTTATAAATAAATGTGTGTCTAAAGTTTGACGCAGGTTTCTATGGATAGAAATGCAATAATGTTTGGCATCAAATACAATTGTTACAGGAGATTCAAGTTGATTCAAAGAAAGTCTCCAGGGCCCATTAGGTTCAAACGTTTGAGGTCCAAATTTTAACGTACGGTTAAATATGGAAAACTTTAATGATCTCGTTAAGAACCAACAACAGAAATTGAATAATTTCTGACAGGAGGTACCATTCAAGTTTATGTAAATGAAGGTTGAAGAATCCATAAGGCCTATGTCTTGGAGGTATTTATTTTAATGTCAGTTTCAGTAAGGAAATGTGAAGAAGTAGAAATATTTTCAACTTCTACTCATGGGCAAGTTTATGAGAGATACAGGTTCAGAGGAGACTCTATTTCTTTTTGCACAAGAATTTTTCGAAACTATCTCCCATTACTTGTCAGACATTTCCTGTACTGCAAATTTGATAGGGAAAGATTGTTATGTGTACTGGAAATTCTGTAGGAAATAACGATAGAATATTTTGTAAATACATTTTATTCATTTCAAAAACAAGATACAAGGGTTTAAAATATATTTGAAAAATCTTATAGAGGGATGAAGTTGTTACAAACAATTAAACAGATTTTGTATCTGTAATAGAACTACTCGGACAACTGCGGCTGAGTTTATCAAATAAAACGTTTAAAATAAATTTACTGTCGAGGAAAGACTGCTCTTTCAATAGTTTTACGAGACGGAAGTTTTATTTATTGGATAAAGAATGGAGGTATTGAACAGCCGAGAAATCGAATGGTAGTTTTGAAACCCTGAATCCGTAAGTGCAAAGGGTTTTAAACATACACTTTGATTTCAAGGTTGTTTAATGAATATTAATACCTACCTGAATTCTTTACCCAACTTTCAACCCGTCAAAATTATAAAAAAAAATACATTAATACCGAATACAGAAATATCTTCCCTTCAGTGGATCAATTCAAACTGAAGTACTAGTGTTCATTTTCGCCTATTGAAATTGTCCATTGTATATAATCAGAAGAGTTCTAATGAAGCACCTAATTAGTTTCAAATGAATGACTCAGGTCTTATATATATATTATTTTACATTCAATTTGGTTTACCTGAGGTTTTAAGTAAAGAGTCAGATATCAACTTAAAGCAGGTCAAATTTACTTAAAGTACACGCTCTATTGTTATTTTGGAATCACCCAGAACTTAAAAATATCTTGCATAACAGTGAGAAACCGACATATACGCTTCTAAGTAGTGTTAGTATTAGTCTCCAGTTTTATACATGTATTAGGGAATCTACAATTCCTCATGTTGGATGCAAGAAAGATAAAAAAAAGAACAAGAGCCTTTGTACTGACAGCATATACTCATTTGAACAGTGAACTTGGATCGCAACCACATTGAAATGAATTACTGTTCTGTACAGCTTAATATTACAAAAACACCATAGTGTCAGTTTAAAAAACACCATAGTGTCAGTCGTTTTTTTAAAGAAAATTAAATTGTACTTGCAATAATTTTTTTCTTTGCTAGCTTTGATATTAATTCTAATTCAGATATATCTGATATGGCATAATCCTACCTTAAAAAAGGAATATTACTGGCATTCCTTTAACATAAGCCTTCAAAGATTTTCAAGGGATTACCAACTAAAGAATTAGCAGACCTCTTTGCATGCATGTTATTGAGCCCCAGTAAAATGTAGACAGCTGGTTACGTTTATCTATACAGATCACTAACCTGATCCCACTAAAGTTGTATTTTCACGTTTGACTGAACGAATGGAAAAACGAAGACCCTCTAGACTGGAATGTTATATATTAAAATTTACCATTTACGTACCAAAGGTCGGTGGTCGGGTACTCGGGCTTCCTTCAATGATAACACAGGCTAATACACTGTTGAAAGTGGCGTTAAACTCAGTTTAAAACAAATAAACATATATATTATGCACATAATCTCAATAATATATCAGTACATAGGTTTATATAGATCTCTAGCTATACTGCTATGTATTACGTGTAATTCTAATATATCTTGGGACATAACTTAACAATGTTTTCAGGTTCTAGATCCTATACAATAAATGTACCGACTTCTTAAAAATTTAGATATCAAGTTTTTGATCTTTCTACAGTGGGCTCAGTACACAAATAATACTTTTGCTCACAAACAGAAAATCAGAAAAATATTTCCAAGTTAGGCTTTCGAATTACTAAAGATGAATAGACGGTTTGATGATCCATGATGACTGTATCCCGTACCTTTCGGTTGAAAGCACGGGTTGCGATAAGGTCTGTTTTTGGCCCCATGGTTTCGTTGAAAATAAAATTTTACCGTACTAATTATTTTGTATTCTCTTTATGTAGCTATATGTCCATTCTTTATAAAATGATGATAACTTTTTATATTTTACGTCATTTCTGTGCTCAAGAGGATCAAAATGCAGCGTACCTGAAGTTAAATTTTACACTTGGACTGAAGGAAAATGTCCCTACGTATGTGTACATTATATGAAAATCAACGTTGACGCGCATGTATAACCAACAAATTATTTTTGCTAGAAATCAGACGAATAAGAAACGTTAAATTCTACGAAGATTTGTTTGGTCACGCATGCGCATCCTACTTCAACATTGAAATTTGCTCAAATTACACTTAAAGGTAAATAATGCAATATTGGTACATTTTTTAAATATTCATGGAGTACCAGCAAGATCTTGATACAGTTTAATACTTATTTCAGATACAATTTGTGGTAAAAATATTTTGCTGGTACTCCATGAGCGTTATAGTTAATTTGTACATAATATTCACGAAAGTAGCAACATTTTGCCATAGGCGTAATGTTAATGGCTCAATAGGGTACCCATTATCATCAGTTTCAGGAGCAGAGAAGGGGCATGCAAACTGAAAAGTAATAATAATTCTACAAAGTACAAACATATAGGTATAAAAAAATAACACAGGTTTGTTGTAATTGTGAAAGTTTATTTTCGGCAAAACCGGGGGCCTTATCGCAACTCGTCCTTTGAATTACTGAAGCATTGTTGACTGTTTAAAGAAATATTCACATTAAAGCAGGATCTTTTCGCCAAAATAAAAATTCCGCAAAATCGCATTTGAACATTTATTCACGAACGGATTAACCCACTGTTTAATACATTTTATTTATGTATTTTGATTGTACTTTTCTGCTGATTTTGGGATGTTTCTTGCTCTTCAAGATTTGGTTTCCTTTTGATTTCAAATTTTTGTCTTCAAGCACATCTGATGACACATGATTTGTTGAAATATGCGTATGGCGCATCAAATTCATCTTGGTGTCTTGTGATAATGTATTATAACATATCGTAGATTTGTTTAATTTCAAATATTCTGGGATTTAATGAATTCTTGAGACAGATCAATTGATAAAATCGCACAAATTCGAAGTCACAAGGAAAGAAATGTTCTATTATATTGAGAAAAGTTTGCCAAGGGGGAAATCTGAAACTTTAAATCGAAGAAGGACAGACAACACCATGGCTAAAAGAAAAAAGAAACAAAAGTACAAACAATGGTCCACAAAACATTACACAGAAAACTAAAGATGGAGTAACACAAACCCCACTGAAAACCGGGGTGAACTCAAGTGCTCCGGAAGGATAAGCAGTTCCTGCTCCACTAGTGACACCCGTCGTGTTACTCATGTTAAAATCCGGTGATAAGGTATCATATAATAACAGATTGGTAAATGTATGTCGTCTAACCCTAAGACATTACCAATTAACCTATATTTGATAGGCACTTATCGTAATAAGGTACCTTTTGTTTGCTAATACAGAATTGAATAAACTCATAAATCGGTTAACTGCTTCTAAATACGTTGAGTGAAATTCCATCCGTTCGTTTGTCCCTCTGAAGCTGCGTAAATCTTTGTGCTTTTCGACATATATTAAATATATTTATACCACATTTGGCCCTTTCACTGATAAACTGGCCAGTTACATTTGATAAGTTTTGCTTATCATGTTCCTAATTGGTTGATTGTTTCGTGTTTAACTCCACTTTCAGAAATATCACGAAGGAAAATGGTGTAAATAGTATGGGTTGCTGGAGGTAAGTACATTAGGAAAAGGAGATATAATTTATCAGACAATGTACACTACACAACAGTGTACACTGGGCAATACGGTGTCACATGTGAAGCAGGACATGCTTACCCTTCCAGAACACCTGATGTCACTGCCGGTTTTTATGGGAGTTCGTGTTGTCCTATCTATAGTTTTCAGTGTTGCATCTGTTCTACTTCCATGTTTGTGCTTGTTTGATCGTTTATCGATGAAAGTCTTATCTGTTCCTATGGATGTGTGACTTATGAACATAGGTATTCTTCTCATTCTATCTGCGCTTGGTAAGTAAAAGCTTTATGTGTGTTTGCTGTTAACTGATTCATAAGAGGTTTAACCATTACTACAAGACGACTGTAGAATTAAAAAGGAATGATAAAGGCATGAGTCCGAAAACGACAAGAAAATGCCAGAAAAACAAATAAGAAAAGTGAAAGATGATATAAAGGAAACAAAAATTGAACAAGACGGACGAACAGCGACAATGTTGTTCAAGGTAAAATAAACAGGAATTATTTCACTAATATCCTTCCCTTTTGCTGGAAATTACTGTTATAATATGTGGCAAATCATATATACTAATTCCCTTGATGTAACATATTTTAGTACATGTAAATGAAAACATGCTGTATATTTTTGATATCCTGCTTAAGATCCCTCTTCCCCGTCTTGAATTCTTGCTCCATAATTAATAGAATCCAGTATTGTACTCATGATTCAACATTTTGGAAAATACCGCAAAGGCTGGACGAACAATGCTTAAAGCACGTTGGAAGTCGTACGTTAACAGCCTGCTACATAGCAGGGTATAAACATTTGATGTTTTATTCACTACTACCATTACCTCCAAAAATATGTTAATATTTAATTTGTTAAACATTCAAATGCTACAGACTGAACAGACAAGTACTGTCTAATAATCTCCAAATATATGGCAAAATATAAAATGAAGGTCGCCGTGATCTGACGCTATACCTTTTATTTAAACTTTATGCTTGGTGGCACGTTTATACTAATTTAAAGGCATTGTATTTCTGCAAAACATCAGCTGTTATATGTAATTAAATTTGCCCGAGAGAAAACAAAAGAAAATAACCTATGATTTAATACACAAACGATGGACCTAATTCTGCAGTAATAAACTTGAAAAAATAAAAAAAAACATTCAGGGAAAAGTTTTATAGGTTGATTAGGAAAGGGTATCAAAATTTAAAGCGTCAGATGATTTGACTCATAAGATGCATTACTAATCATACCATATTTCTCTTTTCTAAGCACTTTTTCAGATGACAAATTGCATTGTGTATGCGAGAATCTTTTATTGTGGCATCTTTTGATTTCAAATTGAATAAGTTTGCAGCTAATTTCACCATCTCTTCATTAAATGCTTCCGGTAAAATGCTGGTTTCACCACTTAAAAGATAATAATAATAATAATAATAATAGACTTGAAATGTGATCGTCTGAATTCCATTTATCATTTTGTCGACAGATAACTTAGTTCCACAAATAAAGTAAAATGCAAACATAATTTTATATGAAAATGTCGTCTTAGGGAGAGTGTGAATTCATTCACATTCTAATCCAACACTCGTTGTGTAATGTCGCCTTTCATTGGACAACGTTAAACACTTGTTATAACGTCGTATCTGACTGGACGTCATTTTGTGTAAAATCCACCATCTACTGTCTTAAGGTTGTAGCGCAAGCGTACACAACGTTTCCTGTATTCAAACTGTGGAATTCTCGTTTTCAAATTCGTTGCATCAGAATGGAGACAACAGTATTCTATTTAAAATTTTGCCGGCGTCAATCTGTGATTTACCGTCGGAACTATCCGTTTTTAAACTCAGTTTGCGCTAGTAAAATCCACGATTTACGCCGGAAAAATTTTAAATACAACACAGTTATCTTTTAATTTACAGGAATACAAATAAGATTTTGTACGTTTATGATTGCACAGTGGCTAGACGAACCTTTTCTGTTATAAAAGCAAAGCTTGTAGAGTAATTAACGATTAAATTGACAGTTTTGTTTTGAAGCATGAACTAAAATTAACGAAAGTATTGAGCTACGAAAATTAGAGTCTGAACGTTAAATTTTCTCTCTTAAACAATGGTCACATTCTTTAAATTCAACTTTTGATATGCTGCAAATACCTGCTGAGATAAAGTGCATATGATATATTACAGTGCAACAACACAACAAAATAATTTATTCACACAATATATACAATTCAGTTCATCGCCACATGTTTGGAAGGATAGGGTATTAAATAATAAAAATGTTCAAAAAGTACAACCGAGCCAGTCTAACGAAAAAATTAGTTTTAGTACAAATTTGAATTGTATTAGTCAAAAATTTTCGGCTTACATTATTCAAATTTTGTGAGGAAAATTGTTATATACATAACGCGGTACAAACATAACGAAAAATAATTATGTTTTAAGTCTCCCCTAACGTTTTAACACAGTCTTTGACTTGATGTTTATGTTGTAATAACTCGATATATTGTAAATTTATCCAAATAACGAAACAGAAAATTTAATTACAATTATTTTAATGTACAACGCGATATTATTTGAATGATGACTATGTATAACAGTTTAAATAAACTACAGAAGTATTACTTCTGTCAGCGTTGGTGCAAGTATTGGTAGATTCTAAAAGAACTTATTTTTTGTATTCATATTTTTTTGTGTCACTTAACTTTTGATACAGAATATGAAACTACTTTGAACTTGTAGAGGCAGTAGCCAAAATCAGTTCTATTACAAATTTTTTTGTCCTTTCCCTTTTAGTATTTAGCATTAAGTGAAAAGCGGTGAAGCATTATGATAAAACATCAAATCTTTACATTAATGATTAAAAGCAGCATCCAATTATATGCAACACACATTTACTGTTAGTAATTTTATTTATTAATGCAATTCGTGATGTTGTAACAATGTTTAGAAAATTGAAAATGACAATTACAAACCTATTACTTGCAGCAGAATTCCTATATCCGTGTGCAATGAAATCTGCGGCTCTTCCCGATCCCTCTAGGACAATTACATGAACATCCTTTTCGACAGACGTCTGTACTGTTTTCAAAGAATTTGGACCCCCTTCAATAATTACCAGTAAACCTGGTACATCTTTAATGAATAAAAAAATAAACTAATTGAAAAATAGACCAAGAAAAATAAGTGACAAATTGTTCGTGACGTAAAAATCAAACATGCAATGTTTGACATTAAGAAAGGCAGCACACACTTTAACCTGATTTCTTGTTAAATACTGAATGTTATCGTTTAAATAGTGAACGGTTTGATTGAAACGTACATATTGGCAACGAAATTTTAAATATTTTTTTTAAATTCAAATGAAATATTCTCATGTGTAATTAGGAAAATGTATTGCTGTAGAGCAGATGTATAACTGTATTTCACCAATAAAGAAAGCGGAAAATGAAATATTCCGATCTATCGTAAAAGAATATAACTATCGGCACTTGATTATATTCTGATTACAACAGATATCCATAATACTTGAATTTACACTTGATCCATTCCGGAAAAGATTCTTTTATTATACAACCTCGTTTGAGGACAGAATGGCCACTTCCTAATGTAGAGCAAAGGGAAGGATTTTGAAATCGTATTATTTCCGATCCACTCTATATTGAGACGAAAAAGATAAACAAATCCTATATACTGACCGGGGATAATTTTATGAACTATCTACGGAGTTTTGATTGTTGTTTCATCTTAGAGAACCACAGTAATCCTCATACGGTCTTATATTCATCCGGTAACCAGAAATCCAGTTTTTGGGAACATTTCGGCAAATCCGCCATAGTGTAAATAAGTCTATTGTCAGATATATATGCTGAATTGTCAGATATTTATGTCCTCTTATCAAATAATTAAGTCGATCGTTTAGATAATTAAGTCTAGTCGTCAGATAATTAAGTCAATTTGTCAGATAATTAAATCGACTCGTCAGATACTTTTGTTGACTTTTCATATCTTGATGTCGACATGTCAGATTTTATTTGCTTCATTATCCGACCAGTAGAAGATATATGTTGGCAATAAAAAGTTACCTGACAATTTAACTTAATTATCTGACAAATCAACATAATTGTCTTAACTAAGTAGTTTTCTGACAAGTGAATTGCAGAAATATGCCAATATAGAAATACGTTTGATTTCTTAAATGATATAACAGTTATATGAATTACACTGTACAACCCCATTTCCGTAGTTCGAAAATCAAAGATGGTCACCTCCTGAAACCATAGTTTAATATAGGACCCTATAGCAAAAATGCTAGCAAAAACCCTCATAACCACTAGATCAGACGGAAACAAAACATGGCAGCAATGTTACAGTTAGGTGCAGTCTTAATCTAATACAAAGTTAACCAGTCAGCTGGATTGTTTTACTTGACAGACTTGACTCTATGTTGTCAACTTGACAGGCCAAAGTTAACTCCGTGCAAACTTCTAAACGATTTGGAGGACAAATTGTCAAGAGGACATGTCAACTGGACAGGTTTGTCAGGATAAAATAAGTATTAGCGGCAAGGGTAAAGAGAGATTTCTTTTTTCATCCAAGAGGTTATGCGTTGAACAGTTTACAGTTATTTTTCTAATTACGTACATATAGACAGTGATGAAAATACCCTGATTTCCAAGTAAAATAAGAAAGGATATTTCATACGTGAAATAAAAGCATTATTTTCAGTTCCATGACGTCGCAACAATCGCAATTGTCCACGTCGTCACAATATAAAACATTTGCGCGTAGGAAAATAAAAACCAAATTCCTCATAACTTCGGTAATATTTTTGTAAAAATCTATATAATAAACAATATAACTACCCCTGAAATTCGAGTATGGAAACTATTCAACGCGTAACCAAACAACATATTAGTTCATGCATGTGCGTATTTTAATAAAATTTATTATAATAATACATAATATTTTGTTGTTACTGATACCTTAATTTTATTTTTCTTCAATCCACTACACCAAACGGAATCAAATTAAACTTGTTGTGAATGGTCGTTGCAAAGCCCGGACCAACTGTTCTTACCCATTGGACCGATCGAAATTGCAGCCGACAGTAAGTACCTTATGTGAAATGTGTTGGAAATAATCTTCTTCACAATTATTTCAAGTGGAATCAAACATGGCAGAAACATTGCTTAGAAGGTTCTGACCAAATATTGACATTCTTGGGGCGAATGCAAATCCAACGTTGTAGGCATAGACCGTAATGGGCTGTGATTATCAGGTTAGCGATACAGGCTTTTATCTTGCAATTAGGCGTTACAATGACTGAATAAAGCCTGTCAAAACAACTTTGCTTTATTCGTATAGTAGCAAAATAAAGCTTCGCACAAATTCCAGCCATTCTTATGAACCTCGTTTATAATGCCGGCGTATATATATTTGATAAAATTCTTTAGTTTTAACATATACATACGCAGTTCGGCTTTGTACTAGGTATTGAGCAAATAAAAACATGTGTTTACTTCCTGTTAAATAATTAAGCCTCGAGCGATTTCCCGTGTTTTTTCCAACATTTAGAAAGACACTTTTCGACATTTAATCGCCGATTCGTATAAAATACTTAAAATTTAAAGACTCATAGATATAGTTACTGCCAAAAATACTGCCTTTTTTTTGGTTCGCAGCGAATACATCCAGAAAGCTGGGAGAACTTTTTCATGTTTTCTATTCGTATTTTTGGCAGTATCCAGGTATTGTATTATGAGTCTTTAGTTTTTAAGTGTATGAAAATAGATGTACCTGCATATTAACTTCTGGTCCACTCTGTATTGTTGCGATTTTTCATCTTTACGAAGATTCACTGACGTAAGTCTAAGAAGCTCAATCAGCTTTGTCTGCCGTGAAGGGCCTTCAGGAATACAGTGAACCTTCTGCCTCCAAAATAAAACATCACCAACAGTGAACTTTGAAAAGCAATTCATTCGACATCCACAGTCTGTGTTCAGTTCTCTTGCTATGACATTTCTGTCTAAAGCAACCTGTCTTCTTTTCGATCGTATACCTAAACAATGTAATAGAAATTATTTGATAAAAATGATACAATATACATATTTGTCTATTGAGTACATGTAATTATAATATACCCTGCTTGGAGTAGTTACAGTGATATAATAAAGGGTGGCATTAGCCTGAAAACATGTGGTGTCGCTATAGAAATCCGTGGCAATTTATCACGTGATATCACAAACATTTCAAAAACAGTGTTATGTTTAAAGGGGACCTGTGTTTGAAGCCTGAAGTAAAGTCAAGTTCCCGCAATCCGTTAACGTCAATTGTGACTTTTTCCGACTATAGCGTCAAACAGTTAACAACAAGAGTTCTTCTCCTGTCCCTGAGCTATTTACGTCGTGACGTCGCCAATATATAGTCGCGCACGGTAGCACGTTGTATGGAACGCCGTGACTGTCTTATGTTGTGGTGTATCAATATCTGCGGTAAAAATTACATTATTTGCGGTACAGATTACATGTATACTATGTGCAGTACTTTTGACTTTATACGCGGTACTTTTTATAATATAAACAGTACATTTTTCTTAATGTGCAGTACAGTTTTCTTTATACGCAGTATGTAACTCTCTATTCGATGTACTTTCTTCTTTATACGCGGTACATTTTCCTTTATGCGCAGAAGACGACACTCTATTCGCTGAGCTTTTTCAAGTATACGTGGTACTGAAGTCGGTATGTGAAGTACATTTACTATTATGTGTAGTAGTTTTGTTTTTATGTGCAGTACTTAACTCATTATAAGCTGTGTATTTTACAATATAAGCAGTAATAATTAACTTCTGCATATGTTCACTTTCCATCTTTTTTTTTTTGTGGTAGATACATCTTCATATGCGTTACACGTAGCTTTATGTTTACTATATAAATGTTTTTGGCTGTATAGAACAGAATATACGCAGTAAATACAAGCTTATGAGTGGTTCTTTGTTTTAGTTTTATGTAGAATACATTTTAATGTTATACCTGGTACACATGCCTTTATATGTGTGGTGGATTGGTCTTTATTCGCAGTCCCCAGTTTCCATTATGATGATGATACTTCTCGCTCGGGAATTTTCGGAATTTTTACGAACATGAACGGAGATCGAAGGAAACAGACATTTATGAAAAGGTTATAATATTGTTACCCCGATAACAGTATACATGGAAATTAGCATTTGAATTTGTCTGAAAAGATATAGTGAGCTTTGCTATTACTTTGTCTCATTAGTTCGTCCATTATCATTAGTTTTTTAATCTCCTGTGAAACAATCAGGCCAATATAAACCCAAATTGGTAGGCATGATCTATTCGGGTTTTTTTTCTTTTCTTTCGTTGCCGAATACACAAATTATTCTTACTTTGACAGAAAATCACATCAAAATCCTTTCATCTAAAACAACTATTGGTCAATATCAACCAAACTTAGTAGGGATATCGATGAATATGGATGTTCCTATTCGGCAGGTTCGAGTTCCATCCAACTGGGCGCTATTACCAAGTTTCTGACAAGATCTCTCTTTTAAGAATGTTTCTTGGATTAATCATTTTTAACTGTATCGAGCAGAACTGTTCATTTTCTAGAATGTCTTCTTGAATTTATTAAAACGGCTTTAATTCAAGTCAGAATAAGCTCATATCTTTTTCCCCCTGCCCGCCGATAATTGGAATGCAAAATTTTCGGGTTCCAAGATATTAAAAAAGTGGACCAAATACTGTGTGCCCCTCCTAACATTTCATATAAAAATATTTCATGAACAGTTGTTCTCAACAATCTCTGGAAGTTCTTCATAAATCCATTCAGAAGGAGTTTCGGATAACACTGGCCTATATATTTGGAGCCAAGCTACATGTATGAAGTATCTAGAAATTCAGAGTATTCAGTTTCGTGAAAAGTAAAACATGTAGTGCATGTCTACAATTTGTACTGATTAATATCTATAAGTTTTGTTAAAATATATTCGCTCGTTTTAGACAAGTTGTGCCGATGTACATGTATGAAGTATCTGGAAATCTACAAAATTCAATTTTAACAAAAGTAGTAAATTGTATGCACATCTGCAATTTGTTCCAAACAATCTCTGAAAGGTTTGTTAAAATCCATTCAATGGTTTCGGAAAAGGTGCGGATAACAGGTATGTTCCGTATATTATTAGGACCAAGGTACATGTATGAAGTTTATAGAACTCTACATGTACTTTCAAGCAAAATAAGACAGATAATGCAAATCTACAATTTGTAATGAACACAAGCTTTGATAGTTTTGTGAAAATCTATTCAATGATTTTGGAGGATAACAGGTTTGTTCTATGTAATATTTGGGCTGATGTTCTAGTATGAAATGTCTAGTTATCTAGACAATTAAATTTCAAGAAATATTAAATAGAACATGCACATCTACAATTTGTACTACACAATATCTGAAAGTTTTGTTAAATCTATTCACTGGTTTTGGAGGAGCTACAAATAACAAGTATGTTCCAACTAGTATTTGAGCCTAAGT
>JAOXYI010039229.1:0-13083 GCA_028566495.1 Lithophaga antillarum | reverse complement strand
TAATTTGTTCTCGTCCTGAATATAGCTGAAATATTGCTCGCTGGACGTTAAACAACAATCAATCAATCAATCAATCTCAGTAACTAGAGACACAAAACTTCAAAAGTTTCAATTCAAATTAATTCACTGGATATTAACATGCAAATAATTTTTATATTAGTGCGGATTAAAATAAACAGATTTTTGTGTCTTTCATATTTTTTAAATTCCAGCTTGAATTATACAGCTTTGGGATAGATATACTTACAAACCTATGTATGAGTTTCCCAAAGTTATTTAGATACTACTTGGTTCCAGCATTTTGTAAAACAATAAACACGTTCTTTAAGTCACGCTTATAATTTATTTATTAACCACAGGAAAGTCAAATAAATCGCCAGATATTTTTTCAATCTTCAATCCAGTCAATAGTAACCAACTAGATACTTTGCTGATTGGAATAGAGTGCTCAGCTGTATTAGGTGCTAATGGACAGTCATACTCTCTCAGCTGTTTGAGTCTTCCTTCTGTATCAAAACATTTTGTTGACTGTAGAATAATTTTATCTTCAACACAAGAGAAATAACTCTAGGAATTAGAGAAAAATAATGACCATGATACTACTACAGTTCCCGAAAAACAAGCGAAATCTTCTGATCACCGCCTTTGATAATGCAGTTCAACAGACCGATAAAATTTCTCTACCGTATGCAATCTTGTTAACATTGAGATTTTAATTAAAGTGTCAAATTTGCATTTTATCACAGAATGGAAAAAGGGGGTGGGGGTTGTTGACACGTCTTTGAAATGGACAGTATAGAACTGAATGAATTTTCAATAAATGCTACTTTCAGCCTTTTTAACTACATGTACACGTATATCTTAGAGGCAAGGTTTACATTGCAAGTAAATCGTAGAGAATCAATTTCCTTACATAGGAATGGAATTATTGGAGTCTACCTTACTTAAATTATTTGCCACACACATTTCTCACTTGAAAAAGAAACAAATTTTTATCAACATCTTGGTTCGTATTAATTCCGCATACTATTGTACTAATGTAAATAATGTAATTGACATAATTCTGAAGTAAAAAGTTCATTGAATATTAAGTTGATAAAATGAATAGTAGGGTACTGCGAATCAGTTAACAACACTTGGTCCACAATAATCTGGAGACTTGTGTACTACAATTACGAAATAGAATTTTCGTGATTCTGCTTTCCGTTCAAAAATTATTTATATGGCTAAAATGCATCTCACGGTCAGAATTTACAGAGCGTTAGATTTCAGCTATTCGATCGCTTTTTGTTAGTCAGTCATTTAAATTTATATTTATTTGCAACAACTTAGAAGACTGTTATACTGCAATTTTTTTTTTGCAGATACATGTGTTTCTTCAATTTCTAAATCGGAGTTAGGTACATTTTAGTATACATGATAGAGAAATTGTATCGGTCTGTTCATTCATGTTATCGTAGAACTTTGGAAAATTTCGTTTATTTCGGGAACTGTAGTACTTTATGAATTCAAGAATCAATTGGCGTTTCTATGTTAATTTCCATATACGGGTGCCCATATATGAAATAAAATTAAATTGAAGGCCATGTTGATTCTTGTTAAAATAAAAGCATCCTGCTGTAGTGAAAATGTACCGGATTTGTTTAAAGCAATGAAAAACACATGGTCCCGTGGCTTTTTTTGCCGAAAAATAAGGGCCCAAAAGGGGGACCCAAATTGTAAACAAATTCGGGGGTCTCCCTTTTAATTTCAGAAGTAGGTCAATTCATTAAACATTTATGCGAAATCTTTTGATCTTAGGTATTTTTGAAGAAAGAAAGACTGTTGTTTAAAGTGATTTACTATTAAAGGTAATATTGACCAATCAGGAGCGAGTCTGACATTTACTTTGACGCTCAGTGTTATCTTCATTTCATGGTAGCTCCAACTGTATTTTCAATAGTACCTTGTAACCATATGTATATTTGTTGGTAAAGCGGAGTAATTTCCCAACTAAAAGGGTCTTGAAGTTTATATCAGAATTGAAAAAGCTGCTTACTTTCCCTTACCAGAGAGAATGATAAAAGTGGTGTCTTTGGAGGCGATAATTAGCATTTTTTTAAAAACTGTTGAAATAAATTTGATTTTGCTAAACTTCTTATTTGTATTATTTGTTAGCCGTGTTCTCGTTAAAGAACAAACGACTTCTGTTGTCAGAAGAATTTAGACATCACACTTTCGCGCTTCTTCATCGGCACTTCCGTTTCCTGCTTCCTCGGCGAAATCATATTCACTACAGTTCTCCTTCACGCTAAAATTTAAACTTTGGAACTAGACTTCGCACTATTTTTACATTTGGACGTAGCACTTCGTGTTATCTATTTAAAAATTTTCATTTGGTGTATTAAATTATTTTCGTCACTAACAGTAACAATATGTTATGGTGTCTTTCAGCTTTGTGACATTTGATCGTCAGTGAAGTAGTAGACTACTCCAAGAAATTCCAAATCATTTTTGCTTTTTTTTTTACATATTCAATAAATATCAATGCTCGTTTTGTTTACAAAATAGATATACTTGGAGGAAAATTCTGATTTGCAGATTACGTAAACTGGCCATATACCGAAACTTGAAAAAGAAATCGATGAAGAAAAAACACGACTATAAGAACGACAGTGCTTTGATTTCCTTGTATATGTACTAGATATACATTGTCCTCTATATTGATTAAAGCCATAATCATTTTACATTGACAAAATCATACTAGAATTTTATGAAATATTTGCTTACTTTAGGTTGCTTTGGACTATTTCATATCAATTTTGATAGTGTTTATCATAAGCACGATAAAAACTATTCATAAGTAAGAATTTATTTGCACATGACTGAGAAACAGTAGAAATATGAGGTTTACAGATAATTTTATCCTTCTTCATACCTCATAGAAATTAGTTTTATATTTCAAGATACTATGCATGTATTGTATATTTTCATCTACGTTAATGTATGTAATTGTATATTAATATATAAATATGTTTCTATTTTGAGTATCAAATAATTACAAAGAGGCTTGGTTGAGGAATATTTTTATTTTTGCTTTTTACAGTAAAATCAAATGCTACTTATTTGTCATTACTATAATTTTTACATCAGATTTGTCTTATTAAATAAATTATTTTCTGAAAATAAAACATTTTGCTTATTTTAATGAACTATTTCGAACGATTCGACTATTTCAAGTCATTCAGATACAAGTACTAGTACGTGATTTCATATATGAGAAAGTTACGGGAGAAGGGGTTCAAACAACACCACCCTTGTTGTATGTAGAACTTTACTATTTGATCGTTGTGTTTTTAATTTTAGAGATGGCTGATCATTATGACACGTACACCCAATCTGCATGGAAACAATAATGAGAAGTCTTATATTGAACAATGCTGCATGTAATATACGCTAATAAGATGATTAAATACGTCCAAACAACACGAGAGAAATTAATTACGTATTTTATCCTATGCAGGTTGTGAACCAAGCGAGTTTAGGTGTCGAAGCACGGGCAAATGTATATCTTCAGATTTCAGATGTGATACAGTCAAAGACTGTGACGATTTAAGTGACGAGATTGGCTGTGGTAAGTTAACTTATTTGGGTATGATCAAATAATGACTATGACGATCAAAGTGACAAGATTGACTGTGTTAAGTAACATTTTTCGACTTATCTGGCTTCCAATGCTATGAGTGTTACTGTGGAACATGCGAGTATGGCGAAGCCAATTGCTATGACGATCAAAGTGCTGAGAGAGACTGTGGTAGGTAAAATCGGTGGAGTTTAACGGAAACAGTAACTGTTACCAATAGCTGTGCTAAGCCCAAGCATCCAAGTGTAAATAAATAAGTGACCGAATCGAGGAGAGAATTGTTAAGTTAAATCGTTTGACTGTGCAAAATCAGTGGAAAGAGAACCCCTGCCAGTGACTGTGACAGTTAAATTGGCGAGAGAGCTTCTGTTAAATAAGAGTATCTGAGTTAGATCATATGGTGAAAGAGGTTGCGGTCAGTTGAATTAATATTAGTTTTTTGACAAGCGCGTTACAAGTTTCCTCTGTATTTAAGGTATACGTTTCACAGTTGAGATGCCACTCTGCGGAATTGACCTATCTGCATTTCCCTGATATATAAATTAAGTATTAAGATAACTAATGTCAATCTTTCGAAATCTATTGTGAGTTAGTAGCCATAATGGCGTTTCCATGACTCCGTTGGAGGAGTGTTTTCTTTGTTACTTATTATAGCAGGGTTTTCTACTGTTTAATGTGGACTAGTACAACAACTTTGACGTTTCACGCCAGATGATATTAATGACTAAACCTTTGTATTTTTTTTTGCCCCTTTAATAATTTTCTTGCTATGAAAAACCCATTTACTATCAAACTGCCTTTATACAGCAGTTTGATAGTAAATAGGTGTGGATAGTAATACATGTGCATTTTTATAGCAAGAAAATTATTAAAGGGGCAAAAAAAAAATTACAAAGGGACTTGTGGCAAGTCTATTCGTAGGCCAAGCCGTAGTTTTCCTTCTTTCTTAGTAGGTTTGGTATTAGGCCTGTTGAGCTGGGTAGTAATTTTTAGTTACATCAAGGTTTTTACCACTATATATAAAATAGATCAATCAATTGATTTTAGATCAAATGGTCTATTTCACAGACGAATTAAATTGTATTTCAGTTTGTACACAAGACCAGTTCACATGTGATCAACGCTGCATTCCAATAGAAAAAAGATGTAACAACGAATTTGACTGTGAAGATAGGTCAGATGAACTTGGATGTACGTATTATGCTGTTTAAACCTGAGACGTCTTCATGGTTTCTACATATTACATCCGTCTTTTGAGATTACATATTTGTGATTTGAGTACTAAAACTGTAGACCTCTCTGCCGTTTTTAAAGTGGAGTATATTTCTTTAATACGTTGCTAATTTGCTTGTGTACATCGATTGCTTCGTTCATTATTACCAAAAATAACGTATATAATCGTATATTTGATGTTTGGGGAAATGGCTAAATCGAGGAGGAATTCTTCATTTTATAATTATGTTATGTTATAAAATCATTCAAGTAAATCTACTTATTTGTTCAATAATAATTCTTTTAGAAAAATAGAAAGATTTATCAGACGGCGAGTTTTGATAAATAACGACCAAAATAGTTAGTAATCAGCAAAAAATAGCTGACTGTATAATATTTCATTCATCTCGTATTGCTTAAAACAATGGAAAGTACTATTCATCTTTATAAAGGACGAAGCTCTTATTTAAGGCTAAAAATAAAAAAGAAAAAGAAAAAAAATGTTTTTTTAAGAAAAGGGTATTGAGATCTTTTTCAGCCAAAAATGGAATTCGGAACAGTCCTCTTATCATTGTGGTAGAAACAAAAGGTACGAGTTTTTCCGAAAAATACTGGAGGCTGCCATTAGTGTTGCATCATTGGAGTTGTTAATCGACGTTGTAACCAGCGTTTTCTGAACAATTTTCGACACAAGAATATGGCACATACATACAAATATATTGAAAATTGTAGTCGTTTGCATCTGTATCTGTATGGATACGCCGTAGAATCCCCAATGGGTTTTTAAAGGACGGAATTGGGAGAGCACGCTTAGACACGGCAGCTGGTGATTGCCGTTTTGAAACCTTCTAATTTAGGTGTATGTACAGTTTTGTCCTCCAACTTGTATGCTTCGCTGTTTCCATAGGTGAAACCTACCTCATATATTATATATTTGTAGGATAAAATTGAGATGGAAAAACAATCTGTTGCTGCCCTGAACAGTCTAACTGGTTCACTTGCTGGAGAATATTTTCCATTACAAGGAATGACTAAAGAAACCCAGCAAAAACTCACAGATGATCATTTCTTGTTCAATGATCATGACTCGTAAGTACATTATCCGTTATTACTCCATTTCTCTCACGTCATTCTGTTGTTTGAAAGTGGCTTATTTTTCAAGAATCTACAGTTAAGTAGCTAGTGTATCACTATATACTTTATTATCTGTCCTGCACATAACTTCAAAGTTGACCTTTCCTTACACAAGTCAATACCAAGTTCAAGTTTGTTTTTTCTCCCTTCATTTATTTACTTTTACAAAAGATTCGAACAAATACCGGTCAGTACTCAGGAGCAGACAATTGTTACACCACTACTAGACCACTGTCACCAGTGACTGGAATACTAAATTTAACATACACATATCCCACCAATACAGTGCATACATATATAATTTATAGACTGGTTCTGCTATCTAGATATATTAGTGCATTTTACATATTTCAATATATCAAGACAGGTAAAGGGTAACGCCATGTTTGACAATGAAACCGAGGTTGTGCTATAATTAGTGTTATGACATCGAGGACCTTCTATTTTAAGCATTGTGACGTCACGTACTGGTTTGGGATAGCACGGTGTGCGTCACATCCGGAGACACCGCATAACCAGAATGCATTGCAATTGGGATTGTTTCTGCCCAGACCGGCGTTACTGTTTACCTGCATAAGTATACATGAAGGTACTAATGTATCCTAGGCAGGTAGACCAGTCTAATATAATTTATTGTCACTGTAATAAATACACATTTATGTTTTAATTTATCAACTTTAACATTACATAACGACATAGTTTTATCGAAGTAAACGGAAATGGTTAATCGAGCAAGCCGCCCTGTTGACAAAAAGGCCGTAAATTCACATTTAGTAGATTACCATGTAGGTTTTTCAATTTTCAGATGCTATTGCTAAAAGAGGCAATATTTACAGTCTGGTTGCTCGATGAGATAACTAATACCGAAACAGGAATTCATAAAAGTTAATATTCTTATAGGAAATGGATTAGTTATCAACTCTTGCGAATACCTTTATGAATCTTGAGAGTTATTTTTAAATATCTGGATTGCCATTGGGTATCTACCATTCACTCTTATTTCTGTTGTTTAATAATATTTCAGTTGATTTTTTTTCCCATTAAAAAGTGTCTGTCATTCTTTGTTGTTTAATATTTTTTAATTATTGTTAAAACAGATGATGGTTAAAAGTGTCTGCTCCGAGTTCCTCTTGTTCATTTTAGCTCACCTGACTCGAAGGGTCATGTGAGCTATTGCCATCATTTGGCGCCGTCGTCGTCGTTAGCTTTTTGCATTTTAATCATCTCCTCTGAAACCATCCGTCCAATTTGAACCAAACTTGGCAGGGATGGTCCGTGGCTGGCCCCCTTTCAAAAGTATCCGATGACCCCGCCCGCCAACCAAGATGGCCACTGTAACTAAAAATATAAAATATGATTAAAAAAAAGAGCAAAATCTTCTTCTCTAAAACTCTTGGCCAATCTGAACCAAAGGTGATAGGGATGATCCTTGGATGGTCGTCTTCAGTCAAAATTGCATCCGATGACCCTGGTCACTGTTGCTAAAAATAGAAAATATGGCAAAAAATCTTTTAACAATATTCTCCTCCAAAACTGCTAAAACTAAAACGATGAGAATTGGATGGTCCTTTATCAAAACTGTATCCATTGACCCAATCTCCGAAACAGAGGCTCTATTTCGGAGATTACCATTGACCTCACGTCATTACTGAAAAAAAAGAAAATAGGACGAAAAATCATTTTAAAATCTTCTCCTATAAACTGCTTGGTCAATTTGAACTAAAGTCAGGACCTTGCAAGAATCCATGACAAATGTTGTTAATTTTTTAGCCGATAAAAAAATCCAAGATGGCAACCTGCCGGGCACATATTTTAACATAGGATCCTATGGGATATACTTTCAGAAATCTTTTTTCATGGGAACAAATGAGCCAAATAGAACGAAACTTGGCTTTGAAGGTGCTGATCGGGTCGATTGGAAATCCATGGTCGGATTGCCACCACGGAGGCCCTGATCTAAAATTTCAAAAATCTTCTGGTCAGAAACTACTACACCAGTTGAAACAATACTTGTCATGGCTGATCCTTGTAAGGTCCTGACTAAGTGACTGTGTTGTTACTTTTTGGGGCATATTGAAAATCCAAGATGGCAGCCATCGGGTTACACAATTTAACATAGACCCCTATAAGAAATACATTAAAACATCTTATTCTAGGAACAAATGAGCCAGATGGAACCAAACTTGGCAGAAATTTTCTTTTGAAGGTCCTGACCAAGTTTTGATAATTTTCGGGTCGATTGGAAATCTAGGATATTCGCCATGGGCAAAAATATGCCCTGACTGGCTGAAGATATTCCGGTCAGAAACAATTGGGCTGATTGAAAAAAAACTTGTCATGGCTGATCATTTCAAGGTCATGACAAAATGTTATTTTTCGACTGATCGAAAATCCAAGTTGGCCGCAAGCGGGGTACATAGCTTAACATAGGACCCTATGATAAATATATTAAAATATCTTTTTCTTGCGCGAACAAAATGAGCCACTTGGTAGAAATGGTCTTTTGAAGGCCCTCACCAAGTTGTTACTTTCCAGGGTGGTTGGAAATCCAAGATGGCCACCAAAGGCCATGATAGGCTCTGATTGGCTGAATTTTGTAAAATCTTCTGTCAGAAACTACTTGGCCGATTGAAACAAACTTTTCAAGGATGATGTTTGCAAGGTTCTGGCTAAGTGTTGTTTCTTTCTGGGCCGATAACCGCCGGCAGGATACACATTTAACACGACCCTATTGGAAATATGTTAAAGGTGAGGAGAAATTTCTGAAGTACAGTAGCATTATTTTCAACTTTTAAAAATAGGCCAGTTTATGATTGTTTCTGTTAATATTTTAGTTGATTTCTTAAAACTTAAAACAGACGTTTTTTGTTTGAGAGCGGGTCAAAAGTGTCTTCTTTGAGTTTCTGTCGTTCATTCACGTTTCTGTTGTTTTAATATTGTATAGCTGAATTTTTCATTATTGAAACAGATGTTTAAGATCAGCTGGTGGTTACAATGACTGGCCTGTTGGTAGAGGAATCTTCTTCAACAAAGATAAAACCTTCTTGGTTTGGGTCAATGAAGAAGACCATCTCAGACTTATTTCAATGCAGAAAGGAGGAAACTTGAAGGAGGTCTACTCAAGACTGGTCACTGTAAGATATAGTTTAGGCAGCATTTAATAAGCACTGAGTATTTGTAACGTGAAATCTTTTAACACGACAAAAAAAGACAAATATGACAGTTGTCGTCTAGTATAGTAGTAAGAAAAAAAGATTAACACAGCGTGGTTAAGGATAGATCAAAATTATCTCAATTGGTACTTTCCTTTCTACCCTAATAACGGAGCGTTCGGGATTCAGAACTTAGAGTCAGAATGTGTCCAAGTGGATTGTTTTGTCTAACTGCAGGCTGTTGCTTCAGTGAACTTTAATATTATCATCAAAATTGAGTTAATTATTAATACTTTTATAATGTGTTTTATTAACAAAGAATGATCGGGCAAAATAAAATACTTAACTTACTTTTGGCACGTTGCTGTATGTTATGTTCCTTAAAATAGTCACACATGTTGAGAAAAAAAAGTGAATCGTTTTTATACGCCCATGGATCTGTATCTGTGTGGATACGTCTTAGAATCTCTAATGGGCTTTTATACGACGGTATAAAGGTGGATGGATGGGGGTAATCTTTCAACCATATTCAGGACGAGAAACGGGTGTATGAATCCCGCTTTGAACTAGACCAACACGCTGTGTTGGATTTTTATAGTGAAGTAACCAACAGTCCGCGGGAAGACAAGTCATACCACTCGAATACATTATTCTGACTCCAAGCCGACCAGTTTTACTCTTACTCCTTAATGTTGCGTGCCTCAGCGGAGAAGCAGCAAATACCAATTCTAATGTCTTTGGTTTGACCCGGACGGTATATAGATGACCTGATCGTATCATGGTATAGCATTGTAGGGCCGTCCGTTAACGTTTGCGTTTCCGGCCAACTCCTACAGAAAATAAACTTGGTAGATATGAAAGATATGACATATTGTTCAGGCAAATAGGTCAGATCTACCATTATGAAATAAGTGTCCCAAAACGGGCAAAAATGAGTCAAAATTCAGTTTTTTTCGGTTTCCGGCTAACTCCTTCTACAGTTTTCAAGTGACTGAGATAAACTTGACAGATAATTAGGACATGAAATGGAGCTGTGCATATTGTTAAGGAATATCATGTACCGTGAAGAAATAAGAGGCCCGAAAGGGGAGAAAGACATAATTTTAAATACCGATTAATGTAAAGTTGTAATACATCACTCACTCAGTTGGACTTAAAGAATAAATGTGAGTCATAAAAGTTCTGAGGTGCTAAACCTCAATTTAGAAACAAGAGGCCCACAGGTTATTAAAAAAAACCCCAATAATGCTGTATGTTGTATATTGTGTACACACAAGTAATCGTTACAAATAAATAAGTATGACCAGATATATTAGGGTTATCTGTATATTCTTGCAACATTTTTTTTTGGCTGATATATTTCAGATCATAATGCTTTCTTCTGTATTTTACATAAGAAATGTCTTTTGCACTTTTTTCACAATTTTCATATCACAAAATAACGTCAAGTAGCAGTAATTGAATGACATTTGGTGAATTGCGCCAAAATTGCATAACAATGACTTCCGTTTGCATTGTTGACGTCGCCGACGTTTCTATGACGTCGCTTTACTTTTAGTGGATTTTTCCATCATTTTCACACAAAATGAAAGCAGTTCTATTAATCAAAGAACTGTAGTTAAATAATTAATATTGGTACCCAATATATTTTTGTATTTTTCAAAGGTCATAATCTCTCCTTTAATACATTAATTTTTCAAGAATTTGTAGGATAAAATTCAGCGTTTTTTTTTTCAATACAAACATATTTTGGGGGTAAAAGGGACAGTATTTTTCCCATAAATTCTTTGTAAAATGCCCAAAAGTTTCCGGTATTTTGAACCTTTGTATAAGGAAAACAAGCATGGATACTGCAATTTTTCTTTTGTTGTTTTGATAGAAGATTAAAAGCTGTATCTTCATGCAAAAATTTAGAAAAATATAGGATACTGTCCGTTACTGCTACTTGACATTAAGAACATGAAGAATGCATTTGATCTAAAACTACTTGGGCGCTCAGAACCAAACTTGACATGAAAGGCGATGTGAGTGATGCAGGCTCAGATGAGCCTGTAGGTCGTTAAAAATTGCTTGTGCCCCTAAATTCTGCCGGAAAAAAAATATTTTAACTGACATACCTTATATGATATTCTTGTTTAAAATGATAACAAGTTTGTTTTAGGTGATACTAGTAAGCTAAAATGTTTTCAAAATGTTCCAGGCTATTAATGAAATGGAAAAAAAATTAACCTTCGCTCATCATGATAAGCTTGGATACCTTACCTTCTGTCCAACCAACTTAGGAACTACACTTAGAGCCAGTGTACATATCAAAATTCCAAAACTGTCAGCACAACCAGACTTTAAAGATATCTGTGAAAAACTCAACTTGCAGCCAAGAGGTAAGTAACCACACTTAGAGCCAGTGTACATATCAAAATTCCAAACTGTCAGCACAACCAGACTTCAAAGACATCTGTGAAAAACTCAACTTGCAGCCAAGAGGTAAATAATCATACTTAGAGCCAGAGTACATATCAAAATTCCAAACTGTCAGCACAACCAGACTTAAAAGACATCTGTGAAAAACTCAACCTGCAGGCAAGAGGTAAGTAACCACACTTAGAGCCAATGTACATATCAAAATTCCAAAACTGTCAGCACAACCAGACTTCAAAGACATCTGTGGAAAACTCGGCTTGCAGCCAAGAGGTAAGTAGCCACACTTAGGCACAGCATGCATATCAACATTCCAACAGTGTCAGCAAACCCAGACTTCAAAGACAGCGGTGAAAAACATGGGACCAAAAGTAAATATAGTTGGTATACTGGTCCCAGGAAAACTCAGCTTAAAGTCAAGAGGTAAGTAATCACACTTTTGAGCCAGTATAGACATCAAATTCCAAAACTGATAACACAACCAGACTTCTATGAACAATGCATTTTGCATCTAAGAGGCAAGTTACTTCACTTAGAGCCAGGGTACAAGACTGTCAGCACAGACTTTTAAAAATTCAACATGCAGCCAAGAGATAAGTTATCATATATAAAACCAGAGTACACATCGAAATTATCAAAAACAACCACTTCCAAGACATCTAATCTTTGCAACACTGAGTTATAGCCAAGAAATACGTAACCATACATCATTTACATAAAGACAGAATGCACATCTTCAATTCCAAACTGTATGCACTTGATATAGATGTTAAGCGTTTACTTAACCTTTTCCTAAATATGTGTTATTTGTTAATTTGTAGTTCATTTACTGCATAGTAACAAAAACGCATGTTTTCATCTCTTAGGATGAAATTACGTGGGTAAGATCACGCAAAGGGTGTATATTGGAATCACTGGATTATCTATGGTGTTCTAACTACTCTACGTATAAATTGAATTTACTATTAACGTTAAAGGGTATTCTGGCCTCTCATGGAATGATTCTACAGATAAATCCTGTATCTATCTATATATGGAGTATAACACACTGTCCTTTAAATCTAGGTAGAAATAGTTTCAGTTAAAATATAACCAAGAAAATGTCAAACTCGATTTTACTGGATTTTCTCAAAAATGGCACTGTATAATTTCAATTGAATAAAGAATACTGTTTTATGTTGTGAGGATACTTTTCAAAATCAAATAGTAATAAACAAATGGAAATTGAAAATCTAATGACAGATCTTTACTTCACCCTATAGGATACCAGGTATAGTAACTATTGTGCATTCCCCGAATCTCTGAAAGTGCATTTTTGACATTTTTTTCTCAGAAACTTAGGTTTTATGTTTACTTGCTGTCACAGTTCCCTGATATCTGCATGAATGAAAATAAAACAACTAATTAAAAAAAAAACAAAACAAAACAAAAAAAATCACAATATTTGATAAATTTTTCAAAATTTATTTCATCTGTTGTGTTAATTTTATCAGGAAAGGTAACCAAAAAAGTGTCAAACACTCAACTGGCCATTATACATGTGAT
>JAOXYI010039122.1:0-10810 GCA_028566495.1 Lithophaga antillarum | reverse complement strand
GATCTGTGTTATTCGATTTTGATCTGAGTATAGGTAATAGAAGCCACTAAAAAACTACAAGAAAATCAGCTACTAATGCGCTACTTAGACAAATGGGCTCATTTCTCAAAATTCTTGGTTTGTTTTAAATAAAACAAGACCAATTGTTATCCCAAAAATACTTTTTCAAAATTGGCTGTTATTCAAACGTGATCTGAGTATTGCAAATAAAAAGCTATCATAAATATATCAAGAAAATTGGATAAGAAATGAAATCGATACTTAGGCTACAAAGAATTCTGACGGACGGGTGAAAAACGTAATGCGTGCACCTGTCGCTACTTCGTAGCGTTAGTTATAAATATTATGCGACTCCATAACTGCGATCTAATATGAATTAGATTTTCTATTTCGTATTAATTATCTGGTAAAACTCAGTAAGTGAAAACTATGACCGTTACTTCACGGAAAGAAGCATTTATTATAATGTCAAATATTTTTGTACGAATATGCTATATTTCAAGCAGAATATCCGCGCATTCATGTAACTGCGCCACGATCAAATCATCCCTTGAAATCGTTACGATAGTAAATGGTTCGATGCTTGAAACTCTGACTCGGCCACATATTTATTTAATCCTTCTAAGAACTGTGAAGTCTGAGTTCGTTAAGAAACGTAATTTTTCGATTAATACGAGGATATCAGAGAACCCAGTGATGTTATTAGTGGATATGTGTACATGTTAAAGCTTAGATTTTGAAAACTTCCTGGCATTTAACAGTATTTTACCTGCGAGCTGATAGTTAGAAGTGTCAAGAACTGCGTAATCGTTTTCTACACGAGGACTCGATGCCTCAGTGTACATATAATATGATCCGGAAGATGCGCCATATGGTCCAGTTCCTGAGCTTGAAGTAGGTCCCTAAATTGGTAAAGAAATAAAAAAAGTGCAAATGATAATATCTTATTTTGATTTGTTTCAAAGACTTAAATACTGTTTGTGATATCACAAAGTTTTAACATAAATAGAGTTTGTAAATATGTGCAGAGAACTTATACCAAGGTAAACAGTTCTTGTATAGAAACAAAGTATTTGTATCGGCTAGTTTCAATACGACACCTAGCGACATAAAAGACATAATTACAACCGTTTTGTATAAAAGGGTACAGAAGCAACATCAGATGAGTTACGATAAAACAAGAAACATTTATGCTGTGATGTACAAAACTTTAATAGATTGCTAGGTTTTCAGTCAACATGACATTACAGACGTCAAGAAAAAAAATATAATTTAGAAATAATGAATACATTATCTGTTAATGCTGTCATTATTTTAACAGTAATGATTGAGCTATTCTTTTTTTAATATTTGTCACTGTTTACCGGATAAGAGTTTACCTCAGGCCTACTTACATGCGTGTTCGTATTACATGCTGACAAAAAACCATCACAATCTTTTAGCATGCCTTTTCCTATTAGAGAATGACTATTATCTATTACTGTCTTTCAATGTAATTTTTGACATGTCACCATCACATTGAGAGTCAATTGTTCATTTGGTTATCAATAAAAAATTTATCTCTATCCACTAGAAATGGTCATACAATATTTATTTAAAAGTACTTAGGTATTAATAAAGTCAAACTACAAATTAAAAAGTACAAATACATGCCTTAAAGTACCTTTATCTTCAAAAACTAAAAAAAAAGAAGATATTTACAGATTTCCGACTCCAATCAAAAATATCGTTTTCAATGTCCTCAAATATACATCCCATTTCACCATCCTCAAAATCACAAATAACAGAGGCATCACCTGTTTTGTCTGCAAGAGTAAATAATTGTCATAAAAGTTGAATAAGAATTGCTGTAGTCCCTGAATGAAGGAGATATATTTTAACAAAACAAACCATTTGTAAGGGATCTATATTATAGCCTATTGATTTGTCTGTAAAATTCGAAATGAAAGAACGAAACTTATTCTATACTATTAATTACTTAATCGTTGTATTTCTATATGTGTTTGGTCCTTTTTGAAAATATCATTTGAATGTATGATCCATGCCAACCCGAGCTACAGCTGATAATAAACGATATCGTCCACATTTCTGGATACTCTTTATCATTCTTTAAAGTAACAAATAATTTTTTTATGCAAATGATAATAATGTTCTACACAGAAATGAAGCCATTACCTCTAATTTTGTTCAATAACAAATATCCATAAGTTAGAAAAATATATTTTAAATTTTTGTAGAGTTGACCTGTGTTTGTATAATTCTTGATCCTATATTACATGTTTTGGAAAATATTCAATCCGCGAACAGTAAATCAATTTACAGAAAATGTGTCGTAACGGTACATTTGTGTCATTCAAAATGTATATCATAATTTGATCCCGACTTGCAAATAAATTCAAGAAGTGTAAAACCAGGACCCTACACTTGTGACTGCAAGGTAGACTTGAAAGGATAAATATTGACTTGAAAACTTTCTTCTCAGCAGTCCTAAGCCTACCTATCAGCTGACAGTTGGAACCAGTCCATCCAGATATACATGTACATACAAAAGTTCCACCTGCTTGGTCAGCACATTCTCCGCCATTGAGACAAGGGAAGCTTCCACATGGGTCGGTGCCTGTTTAAATATAAAAAACTGCAGTATAACATGATACCCCGCCCGAAGGTCATGCGTATGTGACCCAGATAGCTCGCAACTAAATATCGAACCTCATCTGCCTTTTGTCACAGGTAACTTTAACTTTAAACAAGACCTGTTGGAAAGAATTAAAGTTAATTGATAGAAACTATGATGACTAACGGACGGTCAGACTACTTATAGTTAGACAAAACACGCATTCTCTTCCAGACATAAAACGTGTAAAAATGTAGATTGTTTTATTGCTTTATTACAAAAATGACTGACCTTGTTTTTTACAAATATATGTGTAATTATTTCTATGCAAGGCGTTTTAAGCACGGGATGGTTCCAAAAGAAAAATACAACAGGTACTTTACGTTAATCTGACCTGCTTTAAATTAAACTGTTCATTTAAAAACTACAGGTAAGTTAAATACATAACAAAATATTTTTTCGACCACCGAGTTAGTCAAATGGCACCAATTAGATACTTGGCTGGAGTTTACCGGATTAAAACACAATGGATAATTTCATTTGGTGAAAATGTCCAGGGTCATATTTTATGAACTTCCGTTTGGATTGATCCACTTAATGGAAAAAAGGTATTTCAAAATTTGGTATTTATGTAATTGTGACAGTTTGTAAATTGGAAAAATTTAGGTAGGTTTTGATGTTCATTGAACAGCTTTGATACCGAATGGTATGTTTTATGGGCTCAGTGTTATATTTCTTTTTTTTTTCTTTTTTTTTTGGTACAACGATAACAATTAAGGTGTAGTGTTCTGGTATATAATAATTAAATTCGGATCACGTGGTATGCATATATGTCATACTTACCTTTACAATCAACATAAATCTTGAACGAGACAAGTTGTTTTGTTTAACATGTACATGACATAAGGTTTATTTGTCTTGGGAACTGGCATTTTTCTCGAGGCGTTGCAATTATGCGTTTTTATAATAAAATTGTTCCTCATATTATTGTCATTAATGAACAAGTTAAAAACTAATGAAATATAGAACAAATATATATAAAGACGGATACCAGAAACCCCATACAAAATGCAAAATCTAACGTATTCGACTCACATAATCCAGTCCGAAGTCTGACCAAGTCTAGACCAATATCGCCTTTACTGTCTGAACCAATAGTTCCTTCTAATAAAACCTGAATTGAAAATGTAAGCTATATGATGTCACTTCATAATTATAACCCCAACTTTAAACCAAAACAACTTCTATCTAGGTATTTTCAAGACAGGGCTAATAAATCCATCCTCTTAATTCAATGCAAAATAGAAATATATTGTAATAAAAGGATGATGACAAATATTCCGTGCTGTTATCGATATACAGTATAGCACAGAGCATGTAAAATAGTTAAATGTGTTAGTGTGAACTCTATAAAAGAATTCATTTATGGTTTCTTTACATATACCGAAAAAGGGAGAAGACTTTATTTTTCTCTATTCTGTTTGGCTCTTGATTTAGTACATATAATGCATGAGCTTTTGTGTATCTTCTCATAAATGTTAAAGCATGTTCTGTTGCATAATTCGAGGTAAAGTGAATACGATCGTCAAATATGGTAAATAGTGCTTGCGCAATCGTGTAGCTCTGTTTTGGGAAATATTATATTTCATTTCTGTAAAGAGTAAAACAAAGAAATAGAAGTCTTACTTTTGTACTTGCGGTACTTTTATGTTAAAGTGATAAAAGTTCAGTCGAAAATGTAAAAGCCTACACTTACTGATACGGGAAAAAGTGGTTTTTTTTAAAGAATTTTTACGGATTAAACGTAATTCTGTTCAAACACAAAGGTCAATTCAACATCACTTGCGGTTTATCGTTCTTATTTCAGTGAGTTTCTAAACATTCATTAACATTTTACGGTTGCGCTGTTTGATTTTACATGGATATATCAATGCAACCGAACAAGTCACATGATCTTGGAAAGGTTGCATCTCTGTAAAGCGAAAAAAAGGATAATAACGTTCCTGGAACAGTTGCACTGATTATGTAACATAATGTTAGAAATCAAATTTGACGATTTTACAGAAATGTTATGTCTTTTTCGAAATTGCACTATTCTGTTATTTTTCACCTTGTATGTTTCATTAAAGTACACGAGTAGTTACTCTAATCTTCCGCTGAAAACATGAACTATTGGTGAGATATTAGTGAACTGACAGATTTGGATGGGACTAAACCTTTGTAAGTTTACCTATTTTGCATTCTTTATCAGATATTTTACGCAAAGATCATATATCTGGAAATTTCTTGTTTCAGATGTTATATTTCCATGTTGCATTTGATGAAAGTGTCTAAATGTGGAATCAACATTTTGGTTGTTTTTTAATGTGTTATGGAAACATTTACGTACAACTACATCCGGATATTGGGGTATTTGGACTATTCTAGTGTGCCATTGTTGTCCCTGGTTTCCGGAGATGACGTCTACTTGATTTTTTACATCTTCTCGGCTTCCTGCTTTAATGATCAAATCACCTGGGTTACTGTACATATGGTAAGAATATTTTAGGCAGAAAGGAGAATCTGAAATAAATGGTACTGAATTAATGACATATCAAGTAGATTGTTACGCCATACATAGGCCATTGGGTATCGTTATATATTTATATTAGGATAAAAGAGACTTTAAAGCTAAAACTCCTAAATTTATCATTAATCAGACAGCCATGGAACCGTTCCTTAAGAAGTTGTGTAGTGCGGTAAGTATCTCCAGGTAATGCGTCAAACTATAGTTGACAACAGTGTTACTAATTCAATGACCAAGTTTAACTATGGTTATTTACATCCACATTGTCCATATGCTGCACTGTAGTCAATAAATATATTATTGATTTCTTTTTTTCTGTACTTTATAATTTGATTCCCATTTGCATATCCGTTTGCTGAAAATTCATTCGACAATCGTGCCAAGTTATATGTCTCCACGTCAAAAATTTTTGTTGATTTTATGTATTCATAAGCATAGAATTGGATCAAATAAAATAAAAGTTTGTTCGTGATTATACTTGAATATTTGTCATTCAATATATTTTTTTTTCGACTGGTTCCAGAAAAGTAGTACCTACATGTAAAGCCAAAAGCCGAAGTTCATGGCATTCCGAATGTATATAGAAAAATGAATTTGTTTTCTCAGTACATTTTCGTTCGTGAATGAAATTATATGAAATAAATTGAAATTATGTATGAGATTATAGATGTATAGACCAGACCTTACAAACATTACATAAAGTTAGGGCTTAATTTGCGAGTGAGTCATCCGAGTCAACACTTCGATAATTCCATTAACAGTAACATGTTATCCCGCAATTGTGAAAACAAATCGTTCACATATTAACTTACGTAAGAAAAGGGCCTTGACATATTCTAGTGTTTCACCATAAAAATTATTTAAAATGCTGTAATATGAAATCCACCAAAGATATAAAAATGCTAAAGTTTTGTCATCATGAATATATATGTTGTATTATTTACAACGAAGACAACAGAACATTAAGCTATAACTAATAAATTAACACTAAACTGTACTGATAACGTCCAAATATGACTTCACTATAAGGAAATATTTCATTACAGATTAGTTCATCACAAGTAGACTTTATCAGATATTTATTTTGTATCCACGAGAATTCGTTCTAATTGTGAATGAAACGTATCTGATTGCTTATTTATTGCACTGCTTTATACTCGTTACATGTGGAGCAGGATATGTTTCCCATTCCGGAGGACATGACGTCACTCTCGATTTTTATTGGACTTCGTATCGTCCTAGTTTTAGTTTTTAGTGTTGTGCCCGTGTTTTGCTTTCACGTTTGTATCTGTGTTTGATCCTTTGTTTGTGATCTTGTCTGGTCCTATAGATATAGTGTTTACGATCTTCGGTATTCCTCTCATTCTATTCTAATACCTTTAAGAAATTGCATTTTGGTCTGAAATTCCATAAGTTTATTGGTAGCTGATAATATATATAATGTTAATTAACAACACACAAAAGGCAGTAATGATGCAGCGAAAAAAGAATAACAGAAACGGAAAATCGAAAAATGTTACAAATCCAAACTTGTTCAACGGTTTTATTTTTATAATTCTGTACTCAATTAAAACAGGATTTTTATCACCTTTAAGAGTCAGTGAAAAAAACAGAGAAAGTCATAGGAGTCAATAAATTAAATCGTTCTGCAAAATATTTTATCTATCATTTGTAACCTTAATCTGTTTCAGTTACAGTTCACTTTTTTGTTAATTTCTTGTATAAATCGACTTATCCTATTCACATAGCCGATGGTATTATTGTGGTCTCTAGCGAATTATTTTACTTGCCTTTGATTCGATTACTTTCTAAATATTTATTTCAGTATCACTGTCGATAATTCTAGTATGCTCATTTGGGATTATATCATTGTAAATCTTTCTTGACCTACCTGGTAATCGATATTTGGAGGAATCTAGAAATGCAAAGTCATATTGCACACGTGGATATGAAGCCCCAATATACATATAGTACGAACCGGAATATGCATCGCTTGGTCCAGTCTTGCTACTTGATGTTGGTCCCTGTAATAGTTTAATATATATTTACATTACTGACTGGATGACATATATTCGTGGTCACCGTCAGCTTTACTACACAATATAAAGACAAATGACGGATCGTCTAATGAATATGTTCAAAAGTTACAAAGATTAAGTCATTGTATTCAATAGATTTGCACGAATTATAGAATTAAATGAAATATAGATTAATAGTTAGGTTAAACAGGATGCGATTGCCTTCCCAGAGCATGTAACATTACTTCTAGTTTTATGTGAAAATTCATGTCGTGCTCTGTTTTTATTTATTGAATCAAATTGCAAACTCCAAAGTGACAAAGGAGTACGAAACACAAGTAACCGGATAAAACTCAAATCCTCGCTTTCGATACCACAGATAAGCTATGAAATTAATGACCGGATAAAAACACCTCAGTACTCTTCACAGTAATAATTATGCGAAGATATACATTCAATGTAATCCCCAAAAGCTAGATATTGTGACCTATGGGGTCACAAATACCCCCACCCCAACCATTTCATGCAAAAAACAAAAAATGCATGAACAGTTTGTTCTCCATAGTCTCTGAAAGTTTTGAAGAAATCCATTTACTTGATTTCGAAGTAGTTTAGCTAACACTACTACGTTCTGTCTAGTATTGGGGCCGAGATAATCTATGAAGTATTTGGAAATTGAAAATATTCAATTAAAAAAAAGTAAAATAGGAAATGCACATCTACAGTTACATTTTTGAACAATCTCTAAGTTTCGTTAAAATCCATTAAATGGCAGCAGAGAAGTTGCTGATAACAGGTATGTTTTGTGTAGTATTTGGACCGAGGTACATGTATGCACTTTCTAGAAATCTAGAATATTCAATTTCAAGAAAAGCAAAAGAGAAGATGCACATCTACAATTTCTTCTCAGTAATCTCTGAATGGTTTGTTAAAATCCATAAAGCAGTTTCATGTACCGCAGTATTTGGGCCAAGGTATATGTATGAAGTTTCTGAAATCTATACTATTTCAATTTCATGAAAATAAAATAGGAGATGCACATCTACAATTTACACTGAACAATCTCTAAAAAATTGTTAAAATCAATTCACTGGTTTTGGAGGAGTTGCAGATAACAGGTATATTCTCCGTAGTATTTAAGCTTAGGTACTTGTATTAAGTGTCTGGAAATCTATAATAAAAATTGAATTTCAAGAAAATAAAATAGGAGATGCACAACTACAATTTGTTCCAAACAATGTCTGAAAGATTTGTGAAAATCCATTCACTATGTTCTGTGTATTTTGGGGGCCGACGTACATGTATAGACGTTTCTGGAAATGTATAACATTCGATTATCAAAATAGGAGGTACACATGTAGAATTTGTACTGAACACTCTCTGAAAGTTTTACTGAAACACATTTACTGGTTGTGGAGGGATTGCGAATAACAGGTTTGTCTCATGTAATATTTGGGTCCATGTATATGTATTGAAACGTCAGTAAATCTAGAAAACTGAATTTCATGATAAATGAGCACATCTATAATTTGTATTGTACTCTGAAAATATTATTAAAATTCATTCACTATATTTGGAGAAGTTGCATATAACAGGTAAGTTATGTTATGTGTTGTATTTGGGTCGAGGTTTGCTTGAATGAAGTTTTTGGAAATCTAAAATATTCAACTTAAAAAAAAAAAAATAAATAAATAAAATAGGAGGTGCTCATCTACGGTTTGTACGGTAAAATGATCCAACGCCCTGTTAACAACAAAGCACGAGCAATAAAAGACAGTAACGAGTTTTGGGCCTTCGACCGTGAATACTTTGTTACTGGTCTTTATGACCTGGATGGTCAGTGGTACGTTACCAGTACCTTGAGGTACGAGAAGGATGCGGTTGATAAAATAAGCAAACCTGCACACTTAGGAGCCTTTGTACTTGCTTACAGTCATAAGATAATGTACGATCGTCTTATGTCCCTTAACCCGAAACAAAAAAAGGAAGAAGACTTTTATTATACGGACACTGATAGCTTGCATATTAAAGAAGAGCAAACCGAACTTATACCTAATTTTAATGGCAATAACCTTGGTGACTTAAGTAACGACTACAAGGATGAAAAAATAATAAAGGCGATTTACATTGCCCCTAAATTGTACTATTGTTTGACGAATGACTCAAAAAAACAAAATAGGAGAAAAAAATAAGAGGTAAGGGCTAAAACAAAAACAAAAAGATTTCGAAGACATGTTAGAACGTAAGGAAGTAACAAATAAAAGAGATTTTATTATGAAAAAACATAACTTCCCTAAAACAGAAAAGGAACAAAAAATAATACCTGGTTTGTAGTAGAACATATTTCAAACTACGAAAGACAAGCAAACAAAACAAAATACACAGGTAGAAGGTTAGAAGGTAACGACTTTATGTCGTGGAAACATGCTCCGGGTTTTTGGTGGATTATTGCCCCCAGACGATAAAAGACTTAAAAGACTTAAAAAAACTTAAAGGTTTAAGTTAAACTTTAGTTTCAATTATTTTTTTTCTTGTTTTTGTCCTATTAATTTTGGTGCATTGGTTTTGATATAATTCCACTCTAATACACTTATACCACCAATTATTTTTTTGTTATTTAATAGTTTTTACATTTGTTAAAACCTAGGTGATAAATTTATACTATTTGGTGGATCAGGTATAACACGAATAAACTTTTGACTTGGAGCTTTGCTGGGGCTCTGCTCCCGTTGAAGACTCCCGCTGAAGGCTGACATATTTTTAATTATAAAATAAATTAACATACTTCCGGTATAATTGTTCATGTTGTTTTTTTTTGTTATTTCTCTCAGGTTAAGTAACTCGTCTATAATTTCTATACCTTCATTTATCATTTCCTCATTGTTATTTCCCGCGTCAAGACTTCCGACAATAAGTTCGAGTCGGTCAATTAATTCCTCTGGGTCACAAACGCAGTCATTAGGGCTTCGTCTCAGTTGGAGGTTAGAACCTTTAATACCCTTTCCTAATACTTTCTTCTGTTCTGCTTTATAATCTACTTTATTTTCTGCTTTTATACGCTCAGCTTCTTCATGACTTATAACTCCATCTGCTTTCAAATGTCCTACACGAATATTTAACCCCTTAGATTTAGTTATTCGTTCCTTACCGGTTAAATTTGGATACTTTTTTGAAATAAGGAATTTGTCACGATCAAATGGTTCAACTTCAACAATCCTTAATTCCTTCTTTTCCCTTTTTGACTCGGGTAAACCTAAATCTACACGCTGTTTTTTAGCATCATAAGCGACTCCTGGTCCCTGCCGTTCTAACTCAGGTAAATCATCTGTTCCTCTATTACTGGTGCAGCTGCACCTTCGGGGTCGGGAAATTCAGGGAGGTATAGTAGAAAAGGCAGATGGTGGTAGAAGTTTTGCTGCTGGAGATGGAGGTGAAGATAATACCGCTGGCGCTGTTATCGCGGGTAAAGGTTTAGGGACGGCAGCAGCTATTTCCTTCGGTAGCTCTTCAAGTTTTTTTTGTTACTGGTTCAAACAATTCTTTAGCTGCTTCAGCGCGTAAAGCTTTTTTTACTTTTATTTCAAATTTTTTCTCCTTAAAGGCTTTTACGAC
>JAOXYI010039121.1:0-21077 GCA_028566495.1 Lithophaga antillarum | reverse complement strand
TGATGCAGTTTTCTTCAATGGATTCCTTGTGATAAGACCTTTCTGCAGCATGTCACTGGATTTTATGTAAATCTTACAGTTTCCGAGATATAAGGGGTCAAAGGGGCCAAATTTCAATTTTCGCAAAATATAGGGATTTTTTATTTTTAACTGATTTCGATGCAGTTTTGTTTCCTGATATTGACGTTGCAAAGGTTGATGGTAGGGTTTATGGCCCCTACTAGTTTTGCAACAAAAAAAAACAGGGGGCCAAAAGGAGTTTTTAATATTTTTTTATTTTTGATCACATTTTAGTGCAGTTTTTCATTGGATTCCCTGTGGCAAGACCTTTTACTACTGTGTCAACATATTTTTACGTAAATCGTACGGTTTTTGAGATATAAAAGGTCAAAGGGGCCAAATTGCAATTTTGGCAAAAAATAGGAATTTCGTATTTTTTAACTGATTTTGAGGCAGTTTTGTTTCTTGACCATCATGTTGCAATACAACATTGGAGTTGAATTTCATTATATTTTGAACTGTAGTTATTTTGATAATTTTCGAAAAATATATATAGATGCTTATTACAGGATAAGACCAAATACTTTAAAATTTGGTGAATTAATGAATACCAAAAATAAAGTGAAACTTACAAAACTTTGCAAATTCATAAGACTAATAAACAAAGCTGTGTGTACCCCTGGCTGACAACATAGACTTCTGTCCTATACTAAAGTGTTATAACATTATTTGTAATCAACTTCTGTTCGCTTCTTTAATTAATTATGTTTTATTTACTTACTTTAGTTTCTTTTTTTTTCTTCTCATCATTATGCATTCTTTGAATCTAAATTCGTGTATCTCTATAGCTATGTCTACACAATGGTTTTGAGATTAAAGATATATAATATAGGTTAAGAATAGGGGTCCGGTCCCTATTGGTTTTGAAAAAAAGGGGGCCAAAAGGGGACTGCGGCCGTATCATGATCCGTGAGCGGAGCTCTTCATGAAATTTTGGCACGAGTAGCGATGAGACTATTTTTTTATATTTATCATAATTATTTCATTATTATAATTTCATTTTTTTTCCTTATTTAACGCGTCATACAACAAGGAATGTACAGTTTATTTTGAAATTTTGGCACGAGTAGCGATGAGACTATTTTTTAATATTTATTGTAATAATTTTATTATTATAATTTCATTTTCTCCCTTTTTTAACGCGTCTTACAACGAGGAATGTACAGTTTACATGTATGTGTCACTTACTGATCACATTTTTAATACTCAACATTTTTTCGTTTTTGTTTTCTCTCTTTCAAAGCCATGTAAGTATGATTTAGTATACAACGGGACTTTGCTCAAAGTTTAACAGAAGTCAAGAACTTTTCAGCGACGCCCGAGGGAAATGTTCCATGGAGATGATATTTAAGTATTTCTGTCGATTTAAAGGAAAAAACATGGCTGGTAACAGAGAAAAAAAAATATACATACCTGTACATATGTAAAATAATATAAAAAAGTTATTCGAAAAAAATTAATATCCTGTATCTGTTCTTGCCTCTCATTATATTTCTTTTTAATTGAATAAAATAATATTATAGTTTATTTATCCGTTAATTATGCACTATTAACTTTTCTATTGGTTCTTTTTTGATTGACAACAGTATACTTGTACACGCCCATCGTCACCAGCCAATCATCTTTCTACTGTTGGTTTCCTTGATGTTTTGTTCTTTTGTTGAAATGTGCATTTCTGTCATAATCTGCGTTTGTACAACAAGCTATGTACACGTGTGATTGAAAGAAACGTGATCCGGGAAGGTGATTTGGGATAAACAATGGGAACGATGTGTGTCCATTGATGTTGAAGTGTCGCTAATTAGATACAAATATATGTTAATTGTTATTAATTAACCAGTATTGCATCTCTAAAACCACTTTCTAAAACTTCCTTTCACTAAAATTTTCTTTTCCTTTAAATGTTTTCATCTGACAGACGTGAGAAATGTTTAGTGTAACTGCCTTTCAGTCATTCGTATTCTTTTATAAAAAATAATATTCGTTAAAATCTAAAATTTCAGAGTTTTGCTCTTACTTATTGTCAAGAAGCTTAAATAATATGAATTAAAAAATATCAATCAGTAAATGCGCCTGCACCAACCTAAAAATCAGCCTTGACGAAACAGACCCTACGGAACGAAACGATGGTGTCATCTCAGTACTGGAAGTTCTTTGCTTGATTATTTAAACTTGACCAGCGTCCAGTGTCTTAAAAAATGTACTTTTTCACTTAGTGTGACAAAAATACATATATATCACTCCATTAGTTTACTTCTGATTTATTTATTTGTAATTGGAATAAATTTCATTTTCTTCCATGCCCTATAAATAAAAAATATATGCAACGGATCAAGAATGGTTTCTTAATGGACAAAATTCAATTTCATTTTCAACAGTTTAAGACTTACTTTGAATTTCCAATTTTCTAACTAAAAAAATGTGTAATCTGTTTGTTTCACTCACATATACACTTGTATTTTAAATATGTCAAACGGGAGAGCTTTGTTATTTTGACGGTTTTTATGACCTTTCCGATTACAAGACTTCACTTGAACATGCATGCACGTTGAAAGTATCGATCAATAGGAAGCTAGATAAGACGACATAAAACAAATACTCTGTGGCCATATTAATAAAACTTAAAATAAATCCCAAATTTGTTATGGTCTTCAGAGGGCAAAATTATATCCCCTAAAATATTATTGTTTGGCTGAATATGCATTATATCCTTAAAAAACTACTACATGTACAACAAAAACAAAAATTACTTAAAACATTTATTTCCATAAGTATATACTTAGAAATGATGCAGTAAGAAATATATCTTCAAGGTACAGCAATATTTAAGACATTCCTAAAAAATACCACGATTCTGACTGAATCCGCAATCCCCCCTTTCACCCCGAAAAAAAGCTGTCTGTCTATGATACCTCCAAAATAGCAAAATCTGCTAATGTGCTAGTCATATCAAAGAGACGTTAAAGAAACCCCCTGATTTAATTTAGGGGGAAACCTGTAACCCTGTTTCTCACCTGCCACCTGGACATGGATTTGTCTATAGCACAAGTATCGCTCACCTGGTCATAAACCGGCCCATTATCAAAAGCGGAAAATATTACTGGTATTTCAGAAGATTTCATGAAGCTCATATCACATTTTAAGCTCAACAGCTTAGACCCTAAAGACGCTTGACGATCCATATGTATAGACTTGCATAGCGTTTCTTAAAACTGAATATTCTAGATTTCTAGAACCAAACGAACAAATTACTGACAATACTTACGGACACTTCATTCTCTGGTTGGAGGTTTTATTCCCAAATTTTCAAAATAAATAAAATACTACTAGTAATCATTTGGTTTTTTATGTTCTTTGAAAAAGTTTGCTGCATCGTCTCTGGTAGTACAAGGGGTAAACAAATTTGTAAATAAAAAAAGCTTTTAATCCCCTAGCTCAGAATATTGTTCGAGGATGGGGGTTACTCCCCTAGATATCCAAGAATCCCCAAGAATAAAGATCGAGATGAGGGATATTATGTCGAGCGCTCGAAACATTTAACAGTAGAAAAAAATAGATATGTGTCCTAAACAAACTTCCGTACTAAGTCTCTGTTTAAAAACAGAAGTTAGTATTGCTCATTATTACTATAGGGTAAGTTCTTGATTACTCTGAATGATCCCAGCATGAAACCTTATAAATAGACCACTCGTAAATTAAGCAGTTACTAATTTTAATACAAGCATAAATAATTAGGAGGGAGAACTAAAATTTTTACTTAAGATAATTAAATTTTCATTAATTAAAGGAGGGTTGGGATAGGAGTAGATGATAGTGATATCCTAGATGAAAAAATTTCAAGATCTCTATGAGAATAAAAAACTTGGTGATATATATTTTCGAATTGCACACGAATATTTTTTTTCTGAAATTTGTGTGATGAAGTACTTTTTATATGCAGAATTTATTCTGGAATTTCTTTCTTAGTGAAGGTTTTTTTCTGGAATTTTTCCTTATAAGCAGCTTTTATTTTTTTTTTAAAATTCCACAGCCTTCTATAGGCGGTATGGATTTTTTCTGGAACAGCGCACCGTATTGAAAAAGGGGCATATTTTAACAGAATTCCTAAATCAAGTGCACTGAATTAAATTTTCTGTTATTTTTGAAATAGCTGTTATTGACTTACGGTGCTATGAATTATAATATTTGGATAATTTAACTGTATTTAATCAGAATATGTTGAGGGAACAACGCAGCACAATACCCCGATTGTTTTAATACCGCGAACTTTTGGGTGCACGTTACTGCGAATGTGTTTTTCAACAGGTGAACGGCAAAAAGTATACATTGCAGCGAACATTAATTTTAACTGGTAAAATACAGTATAAATGAATATTTTCACTTTAACTTTTTAATACTAATAGTGGTCAGGTTGCGACGAAGTCTAATTCAATTATATGGTCGAATGTGTATCATTGGCGTTGTATCATTTACAGTTGCTACAGTGCGTTCAAAAGTCACTTGTTCTACTATTACTCACTACTTGTTATTTTCGAGTGCTTGTATGAAAATATTTTGATAGTTCGCGGTAATGTATACTTTAAATGTTCGCGGTAACGTATTCTTTTCTTCGCGGTAGAGAGTATTTCGCGGTAATGGAAATTTCGAAAAGTTCGTGGTTATGTTATGCGCCCGCCCCCGGAACAACTGTGCTTGTATTCTTGCTAATTACCAGTTTTACTTTTTTTTCTATATTAATGATTGTAATCATTTGTAATCAATTGTATGAAATTTTATGTTAATTTCTCTGCTCCTCGTGGACTTCTTTAACTGGCAACAAAGGTTTTCTGTAATTCTGCACATATAATAAAGTCATTCTTTGTATACATTGTTCTTTGCCATCTGCAGGGGCCCTACAAATAGTGACATGTATATCGTATTATCTTTTTTATTTTGAGGTAATCATTACATTTCCTTTGGTATGCTATGATTGACTGAATGCTTCGAGAAAAATTTGCGTAGTCTTCGTCGTTGTGTACTAACTGCCAGTATTTTATGTTGTATTTTTAAATATTTTCTAAACCGACGTAGCGTCATTACTAAAGGAAATGTTTGTTAATTTCATGAAATGATCTATATAACGGTCATTAGGTAATGTTTGAGTAATGTTATCGTCAAGCGCAAATTTCTTTGAAATTTACTACATTGTCGCTATTTAAAGTGTTGAGACGGGTTGTTTCTAATTGTACGGAAGCTTATTAGCGCACACGCACACACACACACACACACACAAGCGTTATTACAAGATAACTTTGTGTTATGACGAGACAATGTTCACAAGACTCTTTGTGAATGATAATTGGAATTATTTGAAAATGTACGTTTTTCTTGCAAATACGACTTTATGGCTAATGTGTGAAGTAGTCTTACTATTTGCCGAGCTTGTATTTTTTCATACCAATTCAAAATGGAAGATATGAAGGTAAACACATGTCAAAAGTTACATGTATATAAAAGCTGGCCAAAAATGAGATGAAAGCCTAGTTCGACTGCTCGCTAGCGACTCTCGGCCTTTTTAAAGCCGAACTCGATCCTTTGACCCCTCTTCAACTCCTCGTTCCCTCGCCAGCTTCAAAGTCAGTTAAATGAAATATATGTAGGCAGAAATATGTCTTCAATTTACTTTTAGAGTATTTCCATAATCACTACATGTGTAATGTTAAAAAAAAAATACATCTATCTTAAATATTTATTTTGGCCGTTCAGAATATTTTCGGCTGTAGAGAGTGCTAGCGAAGGGTCGAGAAAAGCATTCAAGGGATCGAAAAAAGCTTTCAAGGGTCCGAGAAGTCGAAAGCCGAGAAAGCTGACGAAGGATCGAATATATCTATCTATCTGATCCCTCGTCAGCTTTTCTGGTTTTCTTATCGACCTCTCGGCTACAGAGCATCATCAGCTTTCCGTCAGCCTAGCATATAATTTTCGCCAGGTCGTTACTGTACATGTCTTTAAGACAAAGTCTGACATGGGGGGGGGATAAAAAAATGTTTGGGTTTTGGACCACTTTATGACCAGATCAGCAATACATACTCAGGAGAGTTTCTACCATTTTTTTTTTCCAAAGTTTAACAAAAAGAGACATTTCTGCAAATAATTTAAATACTGTACATTATTGCTATTTTACTGCAGATAATATATGTTACTGGACAAGAAAGACAGTATTTACTGAAAAATTTATGCGAGGGATTAGGTTTTGGACCAGCAATATCAACACGTTCTGGTTTCATACAAAAGTGGGAATCAATCAAAGGTTAGTATTATTAATTAATTTCTTAATTTATTTTTCATTTTGTTTAGTATTTTCTTCTGTTGTTTATGAAGGTTCCCTCTCGAGCAAACATTGAACTAAGATCTATGATTATACTTTTCTTGATGTGTCATACGCTGATTCTGACTGAATTACTGAATTATTCCCCTTTGTATTTTATCCCAAACTGGAATGCTTTCATAGTTATGAATTAAATTCTAGTGAACAGTGTGAAAAATATGTTAGATTTATATGAACTGTTGATATTTAATTAATTTTAGCCATCTTTTTCTTTGATATTCAGTATTTACTTGCAAACTGATCACCTGCTATACCAGTTACAGGAAATTCGTTTTATTATGTATGTTGGATTAATTCAGTTCATTTAATGTGAGCATTAAATTGTCGGTGTAGGACGTTAAACACCTCATAACTAACTAACTTCATTTAATGTTGACGGCCTTGTCCTGGTAAGGGACAAGGTGAATCTCTGCAACGTTATTGTGTATTCTTGTAGAAGGTAGTAGGAAACTGCAACTTAAAGCGGTCTGTTTGACTAATTGTAACATACAGACCCGAAAAGGAGTGCATTTTGTTATCCCTCTGAAAACTATTTCGGAATGGACAATGCTAAATACAGTATTATTCTTATTATTTACTGCGTTATTTTTTGCAGTTATGTATAGTTACTAAATCATTCACGTTACTTTAAACACTAAGTTGATCATAAATGTCCCAGTAACGTACCACTATTAACTGTAAAGAGCTCACTTGATCTCAGTCGTCCCAGTGACGCAATACTGTACCAAAATAATGTATTAACGACCTTAGAGAAAGTATAATAATTATTTATGATGTTTCGTCTGAGAGTTTTTTCCGTTACTGTTGAAAATGCATTAAACATTCATTTTGTGGCATTTTTCTGTTCTTTTAGCACAAACCCAAAAACTACAAGATCAAACAGCAAAGGGTTCACTAGAAAAAACATTACATTCAAGAGAAATAGTTACACCACAGAAGCCAATACAACCCTCAGTAGATAAAGACTGTACAAGAACAGGTAATTATCTTGTTTAATTAATATGCACAATTTATGGAAGCTTGAGACATTATTTCATCCCGAAAAAATGTATATTTTGAGAAAGATTTATTTGCTTGATTAATTTATCTTAATTTTAAACAAAACTTTTCATGAGGTACCGACTTATTATTAGCGCAGTTCTTTTTTTTTCTTTTTTTTTTTTGTGCGTGTGTATAGTGAATATTTTGTAGGAAAATGGGAATATCGGAATAACCCAAGTTTTGAACTGAGAAAGCTAAATTTACATATAAATGTATTTGTAATTATAATAAATGTAGGACATATTTAAATTACAGTCTGGTTCCAGTTATGCGATCTCATTTTCATTTCTCTGGGACACTGAACAGTACCCTTGAAATTAGAAGTGCTATTATTACGCATAACTGTAGTTAGAATCAAAGTTAAAAGTTTGGAAAGAGGCTTTGTAGAATACATGTATAACTTTGCATGTAAGGACACTTGTGTTATTCGGAGGTCCAATAAAAAGAAGACAGGACCAAGTTGCAGTTTTCAATGACCTCCTTCTTCGATATTGTAGCTGGTGTATAGGTTGGCAGTGGCGTAGCTACATTAAAGCAGTGTAAGCAAGTGCTTACCAATAGTTTTGGCGTTCATTATAATCTTGATCTTCATCAATCTGTCAAAAATTTACATGCTTCTGGTGAACGCACATTGATGACATACACTGTGTATATTTAATTTCTTTATCTCCAGACTCCGTTAGATTACATTTGAAACATAATCCATTCTCAAAAATCGGTCTGTTTAACTTTTGTTGCATATTTTGTTAACGAACGTTTAAAACATGAAGAAAAAGCTCCTCATATGATCAAAATAGGGGACAAAGTAAAAAATGTTTAAAAAACAAAATAATAATAAATAATAGAATAATAATAAAATAAAAAAGTTTGACAAAATATGAAAATGTTAAAAATTCAATTAAAAAAAAAATTAAAATGTTAAAAAAATATATATATAAATGTAAAAAACATAAAATAAAACAAAATCAAAGCTGGCTGTGATAGTTAACATTTCGAATTAAACTTGATAACATACTGTTATATTTGATAGTATACCTAGTACACACGTATGTGAGTGTGGAAGACGTGAAACAACGATATCTGGGCGTTCTGCTTTGAAAATTGGCTATAGCTTCATGGGGGGACCCTGCTTACAGATTTATAAAGTCTCGCTATGCCACTAGTTGGGTTTCCAAGTGTATTGGCTATGCCTACTTCCTTAATCAAACAATCAAAGTAATGTTGCTTACAGATGGACACGATTTTGTTTCAGAAGACAAGTCAAAAGATATATTACTTGAAGATCAAGATACGTATGTCAAACATCCACTTGATGGATCTTCTCAGCCATCAGATCGAGTACTGAAGTCAGGTAACATTTGTTTTAAATAGACTGGATTTAGTTTAACCTCAGTTATTTTTCAGGGATCGGCGTTTAGTAAATTCCCTTTTCCCGGTTTAATGGTGAAATACACACTTTCACTGAAGCATAATATGTTGCAAGATCTATTAGAAAGGAGGATTAAAATAAAATGATTAAAAAAAACATTACCGATTGTGATTTATCGATGATATGTAACAAATGCTTTGATCTTTTCCTCAGGTATTTTTCTTTTCACGGTACACGCTTGAGACGAAATATTATCATGGATTCTAAGTGTATCCAAGCTGCGTCATCTTTCACGTTAGTGTCGTCGTCGATCAACATACTATTACTGATTTGTTTTGCTCGAATTGGAATTCTCGAAAAATAAATCGGTAGTAGCATATATCTTAAATTCAAAAGAACCGTTTTCATTCTGATTGTTGTAATGGAATATAAATAGTCACCAAATATTTCGGTAGATCTATATATCTATTCTTAAAACAGCTTATTGTCAATAATGGAGTACATCATCTGTATGCATGTGATGTTTAAACGCAAAACATACTGGAATTCAACAAAATGCGACTTCCATACACAAGTCTGCCCGCATCAGTCTAAGTACATTTGTCATGTACTATATATAGTATGTTTTCTTCGAATTATAAGGTATACCACAGCCAATAGATGTGAATGTCATTGAAAACAAAGATCAGCCTTCCCAGCATCTAAATGAACATGCAAAGACTCCTCAACCCGCTGATCAAGAAACCAACTCGCCAGAAGTATCTTCTCATATCACAGGTGAAAACTTCTCGTTGTTTGAAAGTCATACATAGATGTTAAAGGAATGTTATAGAAGTGTAAATTTCAGAACAAATAACTTAATTTGAAATGTATTGCTAAAGTGGTACTGACACCCACTCCCTTCAACCATTTTGTGAATGTTCTTTTTAGCTTTTTGTATTTGATAACAGTGTAAAGTACATCTATTAAATATAACTTTCAAGATTCTTTGCTCAGTCCACTCAAACGTGCATTGCTAAATGAACCATGTTTCCTCTAAGGTCATAACGTAGTTGTTATGTAATGTACATGTATTTGTGATTGGTCAAAATTCAAATTTAAGTATCACTGTCTTTTACTGTCAATTTTTAATTGCATAATAAGGTACGTTGTAATGACAGCCAAATTTGATCATTCGTTGGTTTTCTAACTTTAGAACCTATACAGAAACTGAGAGACGATGGAAGTGGAGATAAAACAAAAACACCTCCCGAAACCTCACAGCCACCTGATACGGATCTCGACAAGTCAACTGATTCAACATTGGGAATGTCATCAATCCAGGATTCTGGGAAGTTGGAGGACTACTTAATAGGTATATATGTTTTTGATCAATGTTATGTTTGTTTAAAATGTTTGATACAATAAACTGTACCCACTAGTGTGATAGGAGATCTGTACACTGTTTCACACGGTTATAAAATCTGTGACAGATCTAAGATTGTTAGTTCAAATAACAAAAATCCTGTATGTTAAAAAAATGAATTATTAAGCAATTTCAGGTAAAATTTAATATTATTCTATTTCATCTCAAAAGATAACTTTCTGTGGTACATCATTTTACATAATATCAGTTTACACTATTTTCACAGCCGGTTTTATATATATCATTAAATTTTGCAGATATAGATATGAATGTAAACACAAAGCACAGCCAAAACAAAGTTGATTGCTGATCTTCATCGCGAAGTTACAGTAAGGTTTTCCACAATGAAAAATATGACAATTCATCCTCTAAGTGGAATAATCTAAAATGTGAAGTGTTACAATATAGTATGATAATTGTTTGTTGAATTTGTATTATTTATTTATTTATTTTATTTTTCTGTTATGTACGGTGGCTGGTTTAGGACGTCGAATGTTTTTTTTCTAGCTCGTTATAACGAGATACTGTCTCGTTATAACGACATCCTGCCTCGTTATCTCGTTATAACGAGAAAACTATCTCGTTATAACGAGATCCTATGTCGTTATAACCAGAAACTATCTCGTTGTAAAGAGATAGTATGTCGTTATAACGAGGAAGTATCTCGTTATAACGATATAGTATCTCGTTATAACGACATAGTATTTCGTAAAAACGAGATAGGATGTCGTTATAACGAGAAACTATCTCGTTATAACGACATACTATCTCGTTTTTAAGAAATAGACAGTCAAAGATGTCGTTATAACGTTTTTACGAAATAGGCAGTCAAGGATGTCGTTATATCGAGATACTATCTCTTTATAACCAGAAACTATCTCGTTGTAAAGAAATAGTATGTCGTTATAACGAGGAAGTATCTCGTTATAACGATATAGTATCTCGTGATAACGATATAGTATCTCGTTATAACGAGAAACTATCTCTTTATAACGACATACTATCTCGTTTTTAAGAAATAGGCAGTCAAAGATGTCGTTATAACGCTTTTTACGAAATAGGCAGTCAAGGATGTCGTTATAACGAGATACTATCTCTTTATAACGACATCCTGTCTCGTTATAACGAGATAGTTTCTCGTTATAAGGAGAAAGTTTTATAATGACATCTTATCTCGTTATAACCAGATAGTTTCTCGTTATAAGGAGAGAGTTATAACGAGATAGTTTTTCGTTATAAGGAGAAACTATGTCGTTATAACGATATATTATGTCGTTACAACGAAAAACTATGTCGTTATAAGGAGATATTATGTCGCTATAACGACATAGTTTCTCGTTTAAACGAGATAGAAAAAAACACATTCGACGTCCTGAACCAGCCAACGTAGTTATGACATATGTTGTTTAGGAAATGTTTTAAGGTCGATTTATTTATGTTTTAAGGAGATGCAGTGAAGGTGCACGTTAAAAATCTGACAACACCAGCCGATGATCGTTGCTTTCGGCAATTAGATATGCGACACGCATCTGAATTAATAAAATTTTACGCCAATCAAGGGATGTGTAATACAGTTTTGATAGGGAATGTTGTCGATGCAATCGCAACCACTAAGGCGGAATTTGAAAAACAGTTACAAGAAGCTGGAAAAATACAAGTGGAAACTCTAGGAGGCAACCACACAAGATATGCACTTCAGGCTTTGTCTTCAGACAACAGAACAAGCATTACACATGTTACATGTAGAATCTATAACGGGTTGCCGGACGAAATGGCGTTAAAATTAGGCTACGAACATAATTTGTCTAATGTGTTAGGGAAGCCAACTTCCTTCAGTGATTTATTGATTATGTTCAGGAAGGAAGCAAGGAAAATTGTACAGGGTGGCTCTGTCAGCGACATGGACACCATTTCCATAAAGCGGTGGAAGGATGTTCTATGCAAAATACTAGTTATGGACAGAAAGGCAGAGGAATTTCATAACCGTTACAAAACGGTTATGAAAATTGCGAAATGCCCAGAGGATGTATGGGAAAAGTTTCTCGAAATGACGTCATTATTCGAACAGGGAAAAATTAAGAACACTCCTAGAGGTCCTCTCAAAATGACACAGATGAGAGAATTTTGCATGCTTTCTGATGAAATTCAGCTGGACATCTTGCAGAATGTTATAGATAAAATGGACTGGAAAGTGTTCAGAAAAGATGTAGAAAGGTATATACGTACGTTAAATTTCTAAAAATGTGCACAATGAAACAATGTATGAGCAAGACGTCTCTATTATCTACATTTAATTCCCTTTTCCTTTGTATTCTTCTGCAAATGTAGAGTCTAGGCGAAGTATCTTATATAGAGATGTTTTTACAGCCTGTAACAAAAAGCTAAACTTAAGTTATAAATGACGGGGAGGTTCCGCGGAAACATACAAAAATCTACATATTTTTGACGGTTTGGATCAGAAGTTGATCCCTTGTTACCTGAATGCGAAAATGGACCCGAAATCAACGCTAATGTACAAAAGCACACCTGAAATCAGCTCTTTCTCAATTTTCCGCATGACTACCATATACATGTATACATGTAGGAAGCAATTCCTCAGAATCTTGTATTCCCGATAAATCTTCAATAGTCACTTGGCAGAATCATTGCTATGAAAAGTAATGCAATCCTGAATTTTTGATATATAAAAGGCGAGGAAATATACCTGGAACTTAAAAAGGATAAAAGCTATTTGAAGATTTTTGAATGATTCCACTTGTATAATATACGAATAATATACTTTGTCTCTACAGTGAAAGTCATGATAGAAAGAAAACCATGCGTGTGAATCGAAAGAAACCCAAAGAAGATGTGGAGAAAATGTCAGACGCCGATGCAGAAAATTCAGAAAGTGCAACTTTGTATGTATATTACTTAGTTAATTACTTTCTTAAGAACTAGTCTCAGTGGCTTAATGGCCTAGGTAATTTGTAGTCTCAACCTGTACAGATCACTTACCTATCAACTATGTGTGAGTTTGCGTCTTACTTCACATGTAGTTAGTGAAAGTTCGCTAAGCTCATTTAATCAGCTTGTCCATGTTTTCGGTCATCCGTATGACTCACTGTCCATACTTCAAGTTTCTGGTGTTAGATCCATTTAAAATTTGCAACAATGATATCTGTTTTAAATTTTAAGCGAATTTATTTCAGGCTATTTTTTGCTACCAAGTTCTTTTGAGGATTTTTCTGACCAACAATCTGAGAAGATTAAAAAAAATTAAACAATTTAAATGTCTTTCTCACAAATCTTTTACTGAATTGCATAAAATATAATTTGCTCTCCTTATCAGGCTTATTGAATGAAATTTTGACCTTACACTGTTCGTACTCTTTATTTTCCTTGACAGATTCATTTCATTTGGAATGAAAATTTGTGTAATGTGCTACAGATAAAAGAAGTCAAAAGCTTGAAGTTTTTTTACAGCTTAAAAACGTAATAATAATAAAGGAGAAGTATTGGGGAGAACTTTCTCTGAACTTCTGGAATGTATTCTTTAAAGTAGCTTCTGTAAAGAAGCTAACTTCATGATTTTTTAACCTTCTGGATTTGTGTTATATGAAAATATTCTAATAGAAACATTATTCAAGAATCTTTTAATTTATAAAATTCCCAAAGAAGGTTTCTTTAAATACCCTTTCATAAATGTTCCTAAGACAGCAAACTGGTATATTATGCTGATCACGATGTTATCAGATTATGCATGGGATTCTCACCACGGGTATTAGCTTGTAATTAAGACATACAATTAAAAATAATTGGTAATTATTGTATACCGATTGTTATTTAATGGTTTATAAACTTCATGAACTCAGCAGCTTCCACATTGATATATGTATTACACAGTATGTTTGTATTTCATCTGGGTCGTTGACCAGTTGGAATGTTTTCATTAACAACCACAGAAAACATGGAAAATGGCTAAATGGCTTTTTATGTGAGGTTAAGGAAAGGTCACACGAACAAGGAGTAAATTGCTTGACAAAAATGCGGATTCTTAGTAATGATAAATTTACAATGAAAGGAATAACTTTGGATCAAGATTCCAAAACAAACATTTCGATTTTTATCAATTAGCCATAATAATATCTAGCACGTTTCTTTTGGATTCATTTGTTTTGTTTTTGTAGATACATGTTTTGTACATTGTTATGTGTTATGTTGTCGGTTGGTCTTTTAGATAGATGTATTTGCTTGAACAATTAATTTTGGGTGTAATTTGAAAATGAAAATTATCATACAAATTGTACTCATGAATAGTCCTCCTCACTCTTTAACAAAAACGTAATTTATCAGTATTCAGATAAAAACTGTCAATCAGAGAACACTAGGACATTATTAAAAATGAGGCCTTATCAATAATCTTGGTAAATATTTGTCTGTTGTTGAGAAAATTCTTATTTTTAAAATCTGTTTTATCATGCTCCACTTTCTTGAATATTATTACGACTATTTTTAATATTTGTATGATTATGTACAAATTAATGTATAATGTATTGTTTTCAATATGTAAAATTCTACATGTATAAGATGCATTGCTTTGGGATATAAGTAATTTCGTTATGCTCGAATGGTCTTCAAATTATTATAAGAAAAGCCGTAATTTGGAAATCAATACATAAAGTCGTGGAAAATATTGTTGGCAAATACAGTACAGGTAATCTCAAAACACTCATTAATAGTTTAAAAGATATGCTTACCGATGCAAAAATAAAATAATTCATTATGATACATATGCAATTTGTTCTAGAATGAACACCCTATATTACAGGTTACAGAAATAATTCCATGGAGAACTATCTAAAGACACGAATGTTTTTTACTGACCGTCGATGCATCTGATCTTTACATGAAGCATCAATATTAGCACTTGTACTATAAAGCAGAAATACATGTTATCTCTTCATCATTTGTGTTGGAATACATGTAGATTGTTCATTCTGAAAAATTACTGAATCCCAATATGAATTTTAGAAAATAGGTATAATGTACGGTTGATTAAAGTTGTAAACATAATTCTTTTGTAGGCAAAATCGAGATGTCACCCTGGCAGCAGATATGCAGAAATATGCAGCTATAGAAAACCAATTGAAAGAAGCCGAACAGGAAAATACAAATTTGAAAAAATGTTTGCAAAAAGAAAAAGATAAAATGGAAGCTCAAGCAAGTGTCTTAGAGACGGAAAAGAAAGAAAAAACAAATTTTCAGAAGAAATACGAAGAGATGGTACAGGAGAACAGAAATTTGATCAAATGTTTAGAAGAAGAAAAAGGTAAAACCGAAGCTGTAACAACCATCTTGGAAGCAGAAAAGAGCGAAAACAAAAGTCTTCACAAGAAATGCGAAGAGATGGTAAGATATTTTGCAGTACAGTATATTTTTAAATACACGCTAGAGAGCTGTACATGTAGGATAAGAATCATTGCTCGTTGACTGTAAGATGAAAAAAAGTTATCATAGTACTGTTATTTGTCATCAGGACTTATTAGTGGTTAGATAAAAATGTGCTTGAACTGAATCTTGATAGTAATAACTGGAGGTAGATCCTATATCGGGATTTGTACCGATCCGATATCCAGTCTTAAAAAGTTAGAAATATGGAAGAAAATGAAGCGAAACTTCAAAAGAATGGTAATGGAACAGACCACGAACTATTGGTTTTTACGTTGATCTTAAAAAAATCCAGTATGGCCGTCTTGACGGATATATTTGAATCCAGACAAATCTTGGCAGAATAACACGAAATTCGACAAAACGATATTTCAAATCCTATTTGTCAATACTTTTCTAATGTTTTATGTTTTTTACTTCTCATTTTTCTTATTTCTTATTACATTGAATTCATTTTAGGATGGGACTATAGAGCTGCTAGAGTTGAAGATAAAAGAATTGCAAGAATCTTTGATGTTTTACATACAGAAAAATGACAAATGTGATGACCAGTTATCTGATAATAAAGTAAGATATTGGTGTTAAAAGTCATCAGAGACTTTCTTTTTACCTTAAATGTGACAATATATAGTAGGTGATTTTTTTCTGGAAACATCAAGTAGCTCTTATTCAGTGCCTGAAAATGAAAACCATGTGCACTGATAAGTTACCGCTTCATTCACGAAATTAGCAGCTGATAACAATATTTATAATATATAAGTTCGTGGACAAGCTACTAGTCTTTGTGTTATGTCATTTGTATGTCTGGACTTATAAGCAAGAAAAGCAGTTGAAACATGGTATATCATCTCAGAAATAATTAGTAATTACGACAAATGTGACTATGAGATCAGGCGATTTGAGCAGTACTAGTTAATGTATTGTTTTCTATTGAACACTAAATCATTTAATAATTATATGTATCAAATGGCAACTAGGTAATAGAAATATATAGTTTTAAAAAGGATGACGATCCTCTACTTTTGCTATGTTATTCCGATTGTAACATGTATGTATTATTTTTTAGGACACAGTTGCTGTTGATACTTCAAATATATCGACTGGGAATGAAGACATTGCAGTTGAGGTACTTAGTTACATTGTGTGTGCGCAATTTTAACCCTAGTTTTTCCTTGATGGCTAAAATTGAACATTCTGTAATTTAAATAATTCAGTGGAATATTACAGTGTAGTTTATGACAGTTGCTTACAACGAATTATGTAAGCATAAAATTTGATCTCAAAAGCTTTTCCAGATTCACAATCTGGACAAAATGGTTTTTTAAGGGAAAGAATTGAATATTAAACAAACAGAAGAATTAACATACCTAAGGTTATATAAATATTTGTTTCATATATTATCTTTTTTTTTCGACCAGATAATGGAAACAGAGTCCAAGTCAACAGGCTGCTGTGGGAAAAGAAAACTTGACAAAGAGGTTATTATGCATTAACATATAATTAGCATGATAGGATAATAGTGAACATCTCTAAAATGTATTGGCACACATTGACGACGCTCAGACACAAACATGTGTAACTTGAGGACATTAACAAAAATTAAGCATGACAATTAAATAAAATGAACAGACAGTGTCGACATCAAATTTAGTTAAATAAAGTTTTATAATAACAACAATTTGTAAATATTCTTTATAAATATAGATAAATTGAAAGGTGACTGAACATGACAATTTGATAGCATTCAGCTCGTTTTATATAAATTAGCAGTTGTAAATTAATGACGTGGTATAAATTTATATTACATCAAGATTTTTAATCTTGTTATTTTCACAAACAAACAAAAACATGATATTCATCTCCAATATCTTTCTTACAAAACGTGCATATTCTTAATTCTCTTGGGACATTATACCATCTCTTAATTTCAATCGGTAACTTTAAATTTGACATTTCTTAATTTGAAATCCAAATGAGTTTTTGAGAAGATAAACGTGTTAAATACTTTTTCATTTCAAATTCTTTTTTGAAGTTAAAATAAAATGTGCCACGGGATGAATTTGAAATATTAGAAAACCATTTCTGAATGAACTGATCACTTAACTGTTGTTTTAATAACGGTTTATAATCAGAAAACCACATAGCACTTTGGAAATGAAATATACAGCTTAAAGCACATTCATTAAAATTTTTAATATATTTACTCTATTTAAACTCGTATTCACCGGAAAAGTGTAGTGTATACATTGTTTTCGTTAAGAACAAGTCTATTCCAAAAGTGATATCATTCATAGTTAAATTTTGATAATCAATGGAAACCGCCCAAGTTCCCTATAAACCATATAATTTAGAGTATTTTTTCTAATCTGAAGTATTTTCTGACAAAACTGTAAAGGAATCCTTTCTATTTCAACCCCAGAACCGTACAATAATATGCGTTCCACAACAGAATCAAATAACTTTAACTGAATATCAAACGGAATAGACTGATGTCTTATACGTTTGTACACAGCAAGTAAGGAACGTCATGCTTGATTTATGAGTTTTGATAAATAAATTCCTTCAAAATAGTCTTTAATACTTTAATAATCAAATATCACGAAAAACACAGCCATAAAAAACACAACACAAAATTTATCTTTACTAACGAAAGACAATGCATATTTAGTAAATAATAGAGAGAGTCACTCCGTCAAAGAGAAGGACAAGGTTCTTTTAGAAATAAAGTGTCCTGTTTTTAGCTGCCAGGAGGTTTCTGGTACCCTTCTTTTTTTACTGAGTATGTAAGTACGGGAATATACTTTCGAAATATATTTATTTTTTAGGAAGGAGGTGACAATCGTTTACCAATGAAGACCAGGAGAACGACTAAAAAGCCAACAGATGGTGATAAAGATTCCAACATTGTAAGCATTTTGATTTAAAAAGAAGCAAAACATTATTTATAATCTTTGATATTTTCCAATCGAAGCAGTTCATTACTTGATTTATCTTATCTACAAGAAAAATATTTTTATGTAAATTATATACAAAAATCGAAAGGTAATGTGTGAATGACAATTTCCTGATTATTGTTGTTGACTTTTACTTTGTTTTTCTTGTAGAAAGAAATCAAAATTAACACAGTGGTACAAGCATTTTGGCGCAAGGGAAAGTGTTGGTTTAGAGCCAAAGTGTTGGAGAAAACTGAGACAGGTAAATTGATTTATCCATGCACTTCAAGATATATATGTACATATATATATTTCTATGACTGTACGAAATAAACATATATCTTTGGACATGTTAGAGTACTTTGATATTTTGCAAAAGGAACTTTAATGTTCAGCTGACTTTTCTTTTAACAGATTGCATGTTTATATACAATAACGCCTAGTAGAAAGTTACATAAAAGCTGGCGAAATTTAGATGAATTTAAACGCCTATTTCATCTGCTCCCTGGCGACTCGACCCTTCGGCTGTCGAAAAGCTGACAAGGCTTGGCACTACTTTGCTATCGAGAAACTATCTCTTGCCAGATAACGTTGAACCCTTGAAAACCAAGCTCGTTCCTTTGACCCTCTACTCTTCGTCCCCTCGTCAGCTTCAAAATCAATTTACATTAAATACTAGAATAAAAGTTGCCGAATAAGAATAGTAGCCTTCATTTTAGCTTCACAGACCAATTTTTCGATTTGAAAAGTAATAAAAATAATTAAAATTTACATTTTGTATTTCAGGTTTTCAAAAATATTTTTGCTACCGAAAGTCGCTGAATGGCGAAGAGCCAAGAAAAGCTTTCATACGTCGAGAAAAGCTTTCGATGGGTCGAGACGTTGAAAGCCGAGAGATCTGTCGAGGGATCGAAAGAGTCTATCTATTCGATCCCTCGTTAGCTTTTCTCAACTCTTTTTCGACCTTTCGACTGTCCATTTTCGACAACACCTTATCGCCAGCCGACCATATAACTTTCGCCAGGGCGTTATTGTATTTTACAAATTTAATCATAGTTTTGTAACTTAAATGGTTGATGTATCAGGTCACCTAGTGTTGACCAAACAAACTGCAGAAAAAGCTATTCTTACGATTTTCATCTCTGTAAAGAAATCATCATCTCTTTGCATTGAGAATTGCAGGATATAGACGTACATACACATGCAAAGCAAAGAAGAATTAGTATTGGCTGCTGTCAGAAATGACAGCTATACCCACACTTAACAGCTGATCGCTTCTCCCACCTTTTTTGACCTACATTGACCCTTAAATGGAAATTGGGAAACCTTACTGTACATCTGTATGTTGAAATTGAGACTCAGTGAAAGCTTATTTCAACAAAGTCCCTTCTGACCCCTTAATGGACCCCATACGTATAAATAAAAAATCTGAGATGTTATTGCACATCTAAAGGAATATTACTGTATAAAAACAAAACCACTGAACTCAAAAATGAAAGAGGAGTTCTCATGACAAGCTTACTTCAAGAAGTTCCTTTTCGACTCCTTAATGGGCCCAAACCCAATAATAAAAATTTCAGACCTTAGTGCTCATTTACAGATGGAAAGGAACATTACTATGTAAAAATAAAATCCCAGAACTCAAAAATAAAATAGGAGTTCTCGTTACAAGCTTATTTCAACCAAGTCCCTTTTCGATCCCTTAATGGGCTCCAAACCCAAGAATAAAACATCTGAGACCTTACTACATATCTGCGGAAGGTAACTAACATTACTATGTAAAAATATAACTCCAGAATTAAAAAATGAAAAGGGAGTTCTCATGACAAACTTATTCCAACAAAGTCCCTTTTCGACCCCTTAATGGGCCCCAAACCCAAGAATTAAAAGTCCGAGACCTTATTGCACATCTACAGATGGTAAGGAACACTACTTTGTAAAAATAAAACCTTTCAACATAGAAATAAAAGAAGAGTTCTCCTGACAATATTATTTCAACAAAGTCCCTTTTCGACCCCTTAATGGACCCCAAATCCAAGAATAAAAATTCTGGGGCCTTACTGCACATCTACGGATGGTAAAGAACGTTACTATATAAAAATAAAATCTCTAAACTCAAAAATAAAGGAGGAGTTCCCGTGACAAGCTTTACATCAAAAGAGTCCTTTTTGTCCCCATATATGGGCCCCAAACCCATGGAAAAAATCTGAAACCTGATTTCATATCTACAGATAATATGAAACAATACTACATAAAAATAAAATACCTAAAGTAAAAAATGACAAAACAAAATTTATCTAATAGACGGACGGACACGTGGACAGGCCCATTACAATATACCCGAATTTTCTTCAGAAAGTGCGGATATTAAAATGTTATATCCTTCACCAGTGGTTGAAGAATACCTTGATAAATATCCGTCTAAACTCAGAATATCTTGATACCTACTCGTCAAAACTCGATGCTGAAATA
>JAOXYI010039012.1:0-13089 GCA_028566495.1 Lithophaga antillarum | reverse complement strand
ATCCAAATATCTGTTTTAAAAAAAATCCTAAATATCTGTTGTAGAAAAATCCCAAATATCTGTTTTAGAAAAATCCCAAATATCTGTTTTAGGAACAGACAGATTTATAGAGTAGAAGTAAAATTAATTATCCGTTCAACTTTAGCACTAACATTTATGGCTACATTAACATGGTTATTATACCCCATGCTGTGAAGTGTCAAGGGATATAGTATTTTTTACCTGTCTGTCATACTTATACCTTGTCACCTAAGAAGTGAATTCATTTCTTATTGGATTTTCTTGAAATTTTTGTGGAAACTTTCTAGTACCAATACTCAGACCATGTGCAAGTAATGGTCCATATGTAAAATTCCTTTTAGGAAAATAACTGTATCCAGCAATGAACATAGGTTGTATGAGCTATGCTCACTTATTTCTATATACTTTATGATTTCAGAAAGCTGTGATCCTGCCAAGTACTACAAGTGTGACTCAGGGGAATGCATACCACTACCAAGGGTGTGCGATGGATCCCCATCATGTTTAGATGAATCTGATGAAAGTGGGATGTGTGGTGAGTAGTACCCATGAAGTGGTGTATGTGACAAGTATATACCACTAATGGCTGGTTCTTTGCTTGTAATGTATACATAGGCAAATAGAAAGCAACACCATTTTCATGTATGAAGCCTCATGACACAACACACAGTAGTTTAGTATAACCAGTTAGTGGTGTTCCGATAAGAATTGTAATTAAAAAAAAAAAAGTTGGTTTAGCATCTCAGTTCTGTGAATTAGTTATAAAATTTAAGTATCAGTTGTTGCCAAAAAATTCTGGATTTATTCAAGTCTTTTTCTGGGATGTCTGGTTCTGTAACAAATATAAAGAGCAGAATGGAGGACAGCAATATGGTATCATGGTTAGACAAAACATTGATTGTTTGTGTTTCTGGCAAAAATGAAATAAACCTGTAATTTTAAATAATTTTGGTAATTCGAGCATTGATGATACTGGATTTGGTGATTCATGTTCAAAATATCCCAGAAATATCAGGCCTTAACTTTTTGAAAACATGACTGAGTGCAGTCACTAAGGAATCTTTTTTTAGTGCAACATCCAAACTTGATACTGTAAAGGTGATTATATGAGCTGGTTATTTTCGGTATTTCAAAATCAAAACATTTTGTGTTTGCATGATTTTCACAAAACTTTTAAAATTTCACAATATGGTAAATATTTGTTGCAATATTCATTCATCTGAATTTTTGCTCTGTTCTTATGAATGAATAAAAAAAGAAAAGTTGCCCTGTGTGAAAATTTCCACGTTTGCAGTAAATTGTGTAATTGATCAGTGATTGGTTACACAATCATTGATTCAGCTGGTTTTTCTGCCTTTTTTGTCAGTCGAGGGAAGTATGTATTTCTACTTTCCTTCAAAATCATTTTAGTCCAAGAATCTACCATTTGCTACAAAGAAATTGATTGGTGTCAGATAAAGTGTTCAATAATTCAATTTTTATCCATCCTCTGGAATCCTTATAACAGGCTGTAGAATCTGATATGACTTGATCAGGGTATGTAATGGAAGTCTTATGTGCTTATAAATCTAATTAAGTGGGATGGGCAAAGGAGTAGAGATAAGAAGCATTGGCAACAGTGTGTGCCAGCTCATATTTCTTATGTTAAATCCAGTTAGAAGATGAGTAATTCAAATGTCAGCATCTGCTCAGAAAATACCTTAATTTTTGGTTTGAGATGTTCGTGAATTTTTGGAGTTCAGACTGTCTTTTAGTTCGGTATAGATTTTATATTTTGTAGAGGTTTTAATTTATGGATTGAATGAACCAAAAAAAAAAAAAAAACTACACACACAAAAAATCTATGAAAATTAGTACCCCAATGAATAATGATTATTTCTCAGTAATTTTGAATAATTAATGTATTAACCAATTGTAACATTTGACCTGAAAATCAAAATTTATATGGTGCCAAAATAAATTGATTTAAGTATTTTGTCATTTTATTCTGCAAATTTCATATGAATTGACTGAATAAAGCCTGTTGAATACACCAAGGCTGCACTTGGTTAGCAACAGAATACAGAGATATGAGATTTCCAGATGCCATTATGTGATTATCCATTGGTACATTCTGATGTTTTTGATTACGTGTATATCATGGCATCAAGTCGTTTTAAATTGTATGTTTCAAAGCAAAATTTTCCATATTTTAATGCACTGCAGGAAAAAAGACAAAATATGTGATTACTGCCAACAGACACAGTCTTTATTTAGCTCCCAAAGAAAACGTGTAGAAAGCTGAGCAAGCCTCCATATCTTATGTTTTCTATTAGGCCCACCCAGTAAAGACTATTTGTCAGTGGTAACCATGTATTCTTCTTGTACAGTGTAAATCATTTCTCCTGGGATCCATGATAAATAGTGAAAATTTTCGACATTCTTTGTTGCATACAGGTAGTAGTTGTGTGGACACCAAATGTAGTCAAGGCTGTTACCCCACACCAAAAGGACCTGTTTGTTTTTGTAACCAGGGTTACCAGTTGTCTGATGACAGTGAAACATGTGTAGGTAAGATGGTATTTTTACTCTTCCTTATGAAAAATGCCAAAAACAAGTAAAAATAGATAAAACAATCATCACATATTGTATGTTGAATTTTCTTTTTTCTAACATCTTCTACTAATTTTCATGAAAATTTGATCACAAACTAATGGATCTATTCAGTAATACAACAGCATTATGGGAATTTCATTGTTCTGAACGTTTCAGCTATACCTCTGTGGTATATTTATTGGTGAGCTTTTTCTGGAGTGATTGGGAGTCAAATTCCTGTAAATGGTGTTCTAGCTTTGTCTGACTGAACTGCAAATTTTGACTTTTTCTTCTATATATATATATGCAACTAAAGAATTGAAAATTTTCTGTCCGACTGAATGAAATTTTGCCTGACATGTCAGATGGTCAGACAGTATTTCACCATGACTGATTAGTTATGTAATGTATGACCCCAAATTTCAGCATACTAAAGATTGATTTACATCTGCTTCATGTAAGTCTTCATATTTTCAGATATAGATGAATGTGCTTTACAGAATGGAAATTGCAGTCAGGTCTGTTTTAATAAAAATGGAAGCCATGTTTGTTCTTGTGCAGATGGTTACATGGCAACTGAGAATGGTACTGTTTGTACAGCTGAAGGTTTGTACTTCACATTTGTGCTAGTTTTGAGTTTGCATTTATGAAGAAGGGGAAGAATTGTTACATGCATGTTAGTATTTAGTATCCACATCCACTTGATATGCATAGACCTGCTCATATGTGTCTACAGTTTGATAAAATTTGTATGCATCAGACAATTTCATTGGCAATCATAAAACATTGCATTTAACTAACTCTAATCATATGTACTTGGTTGTCACAGCTTCGTAATCAAAATCAAGACATTTATGTAAAAAAGGCAATTCTTACACAGTGTCGGATGTTTCATGAATTTTGATTGGATAATGCTCAAAGTTTGAAGGGTAAAATGCACAGTCTACGTGCTTGAAAATGATGTAAAGTTGAAGACGACATTTTCAGTAATTTTAAAGCCAGATACATTTAAAATATACATACTGAATCTCAATGGATTCTTTCACAAATAACTGTTTTCCTGTCTTTATAAATGGTAAAATATCACATTTTCTTGTAAAATCTTGACATTGTAATTGCAAGATTGTTATTTGACATCATTCTGTTGGAACATATATCATTTTACCATCCAAAGATGCAAGACCGCAGCTATCAAGAAGGGTTACATCCTCAGCTGACATCAATTATGTGACGAAAAATTATTGCAGTTGCAGCCCAATATATTTTCATGCTTCAGCTGTTACCAATTTCTTGCAGGTTCAAAACCTAGCATTATAATAGGCAGTTACAGTGAAGGTATTTTTCAGTTGGATGGCTTTCATCAGAAAGTTGGACTCGACCTTGGGAGCTACTCAGAAGATGTCATTGCTCTAGATGTTAACATAAAATCTAGAGATATCTACTTTTCTACTAGTCAGGTATTTAGATGAAAGAATACAGTTAATGTTGAAGGGACTGTTGATTTTCGTTCAAATTAACCAAAATTATTTGAACAGTTGTCTCTCATTATGTCGAATTCAGACAAGTCAATTTCCTGGATAACTCGAATCAAAATTATGATCCCTTCACAGTAATAACTAACTGAATAGACTCGTGATTACTGGAATTTTTTGTTAAGTCAAAATAAATTGTCTGGTCCCTTCCACTTCGACATAACGAGAGTCGACTGTAGGTGAGTTATTTGATGTAATTTAAATAATTTAAGTTGCTTATTACTGTGAAGGGATTGTAATTTTACTTAGAGTTATTCCATGTAAATGACTTATCCAAGTTTGAGCCCTCTGAGGGTTTCTGGGGTCTAGAAATAGGACCCCAGTTTTCCACCTTGCGAGGTATGACCCCTCCTAAATGGAATGTCTGCTGGTTGTGCGGGATCATAAATACACCAACAATGTCCATTGGATGGTGATGTAAAATGCGAGCTCCAGTGTTGGGAGATGCCACGCTCTGCACGTTAAAGAACCCTTGTAACAAAGCTCTTAGTGAGTGGTCCATAAGTGGCCAGTTACAAGGCTAAATTTCCCGCCCCCTACCCACTTTATCCTCCCTTTCGAGTGGCAATCAAAATTTTCCGCCCAATGGCCTGTCCCATTCCCCGTTTAATTATCGAGTATTGATTAATTTGTTCTCGTCCTGAATATAGCTGAAATATTGCTCGCTGGACGTTAAACAACAATCAATCAATCAATCAATAAATCAAATAGCTAGCAACGCTCAACAGTCGAATGGTAAAAAAGCTAACAACAGTAGCTAGCGAGTGTTCAACTTGACAGCCTGATTTGACCACTCGACAGCTCTTTTGATTGCCACAAGCTGTCAAAGCTTTGAACACTCTCCAACCTTTGTTGATAGCCTTCAAATTGTGATTATACATTTCTCGAGTCTGTTAAAAAAGAAAATGGACAAAAAAGAAAAAACAAGTTCGCCAATTAATTAAAACCAAATTTTTAAATGAAATATTAAAAATATTGTCTGTGGTATCCATTGTATGTCTTTACTGCCTAGATTTCAGCTGGCGAGTGTTCAACGACAAGCTGTCAACAGTTGCTAGCAACCTGAGAGCCCAGGTAGCGGAAGGCTTTCAACCGTCGCTAGCGTTTTGACAGCTGAATGGGTTTTCAATTTGCCAGAGTTTTTGGCACCTTTTGTTTAACTATCGTCAGGTCGTTATTGTATTTGTTTCGTTAAGTTCGGAAAAATAAATCGGCTTCTGTGAAAAATCGTTATTTACTCCGTATGACACATTTTTCAGTATTCTGGCATTAAAGTTAGCAGCTTAAATGTGATAATAAAAAAATATTTTTAATATTGTACATCTTAAGTTTTCTTATAAGTATTTATTGAATTATCGACTGTAACTTTAACGAAATATTACTTCTAATTAATATGTAATAATATTCACTGGAATATATATTGGCCTTATTACGTCTTCCGGTCATCGTTCTAGTTAACGGTCATTGTATATGTTGTATAATGTATCGAAAACGATTGCTTGTCATGCTCAAACGGTCAGCGTATACGGTGTAACGTTAAATGGTACGTGGAGAAATAGTGGTATAGATGGTGTGTGTTGCAGTATGTAAAGACAACCACTGTAACCAGGAAAATATATTTGACTCTGGGACTTGCAACAAAATAATGAAACTGAAGTTTTACAAATTATCATACATCAAAAGACGAGGTCCATCGTGAAAGACATTTCAACAGGGTTAGTGTACTGTATTTGTATTATCTATTATGAAACAACATTGCGTAAAATACTTATCAACTGAAAAATCGTTTAAATGTGAAAAATGGATCATCAAAGACCTTCTGTCTCACATGACACTTGTCTTACGCTCTGCCGTACATATATTGCTTTCACGCAATAATCGTATTGCGATCACAAGGTGAATTGTTAACAATGATAAAATGGAATCTCTACAATACTTGACGCGATACATGTGTAGCACAAATATTTCAAGTGGTCACCATGAATTGAGTGGATATAGCATAACGCAACAGAAAACGTGAAAGCATTTAAAAAAAACATCATAAATCCTTGCAACGGACTTTGGCAGTAATGTTTGGAATAAGAAATATGTTCTGATCCACGAATGAAAACAAACTATACATTCTGACAGACAGTAAATCCTGTAATCACTGAAACTGGTGACGGGATCAACTTCATCATTCATTATCAGACATTTTTGCAGTTTTGTCCAGTCATTTACAGTTAAGTATAAAAAGTAGTATACCAAAATAGTTCGAACTCATGAGTCCGAAAAGAAGATGACAAATCTAAGCATACAAATAGCTGGGATTGCATGAACTCCAGAATGGAGTGAGACCAGGTGCGTCGACAGGTAAGCATCTCCTGCAAAAACAGAAGAAAACGATAATTACTGGAAAGCTGTTAAAGCAGGACCTAACCTATTTTTGCCTATAGCATCCTTGGTTAATCGTTCACTCAGATATTGTTATTAGTTAGAGCAAAACGTTCCTTAATAAATATGACGAAATGGTGAAAAGAAAAATTCGACTTTTTTTCTATTTTTGCTGGGAAACTCCTATGTAACACTGCTTCAAATGAACAGATATAAGAGATATATCCGTATGTTGTGCGTAGGAGCGCAGAAATTGGAATACTCCTCAAAAGTCGACAAATATTATAACAATGTAAGTTCAGCGAACTTTTTGCAGCATTTAGTGTGGAGATTAATTAAAAAACGTCTTTGCACTTATGTATCTTTTGGTAACACCATTTACTTGAAACTTTTGGTAAATGTTTTTGATTTCAAATGTAGAATTGTACAACGAAGAAATCAGATTGAAACTGAGTTTTGAGAGCGTGTAAGGTCTATTTGCGTATCTATAAATAATGAGTTTTCGATTCCTGTTCATTAATTTCTGTTTCATTTTCAAACATATTTCTACAGCGTAAAAACAGGACAAACACATAACAAAATCTTCTTTAAGATTTAAATTAGACTGTGCCATTTTCAGGAATGTCGGTTCGAATTTTTCTTCAGTATATTTTAACGGCAAATTTTACCTGCGATTTAAATGGCTCAGTGGGATGGTCTAAAATGAGTATGTAGAGGATTCACATGTTGAAAGCATTCAACCATCGGTCTACAAACCTTTAATACTAAATTTAAGGGCGATTCAAGTACACCGAGTATCTGAAACCAAGTATACCGTCCATAATCCAACCTGACATCCCTTTCACTGGGTTTACCTAGGAGATTGTTATTTTATTATAAGAGATAAAACAATGTAAAACATGCATTTTTCATACTGTAGAGTGAATAAACTATACAATAAAAACTAAAATATATTTAGAAGAAAATCTATATACCAAATTTGGAAATTCTTATTTTAAATTCTGAGAAATGATTGAGAAAGATATTTCATTATTTATAGCATCAGAAACAGACTTTAGTATAATACTTTCAGTAGTTAACATCCTTACAAGGAAATTCCAATTAATGACTATATTGTTGTATCAATAACATCTGATTGATATATTCTCCACAAATTCATTTTACTGTATTATGTTTATTCCAAAGTACAAAAAGTGTATCCTGGCGTAAAAGTCACAATATTGTCAACAAAACTTTATTTATTATACAGTATACAAAGTTTATATTTCTCAAAACTCGGATAAATATAGACAAAGCACATGGTACACCATGTGTTCGGTTGCGACGTTCGCATAAACACCTTTTGAACATTAAATTTAGTTTCATAGTCAAATACCAAAGACAGAGAAAGTGCTTAATATCTATATGCCATTCGTTCTAAATACGTTGTAATAGACCATTTGCCAATTCCAATTCCGATCTAAATCCAGAATCGACCTGTATTTAGATTGTAATTGGTATTAGGAAAGGTCATGAAGAGTTCCGATTGCCATGAACCGGACATCGGTCGGTCATTATTCTGTCAACCTATGGAGAAGTGGATGCAAATTAGTCGAATCCTATACATATTTCAATTTTTTTAATTATGTTTTTTATTTGTTTATATAATATCATCAAACAAACACCAGTTATTAAACATCAGTTGCGTCTCATTATTTTAGAAATCCACAACGAAATTTACGTCTCTTCCGTTGCTCTCTACAAAACCAGGAACCAGTATGGACGGTGGTAACAGATTCATAAAATGTCTAATTACCAAAAATACACGTGGTAACAAGCAATTGGCAAATCATCGGTTATCAAATTAAAAGTGTTGGGCTTTTAGACAATGTAATAGCTGATTCCCCCAAAATTAAGCCATCAAAATGTAATAAGTAATTTCCCAGTTTTTCGTAATTCTTTTGTCGAAAATTCAGTGTATACGAGTTTTTCTTTGGATTGTGGTGATGATCGTGCATGTTATTGCTGACATTACACTACACTACGCGGAACTTATGAAAGTAAGAATCTTGGTAGTATTGACAGGCGAAAGAGTTTGTCTTTCCCCAACGTTTCTATCGTTTATTCACATAACATTCCTCTGTATGGATATTTGGGAACTAAATCAGAGAATATTAATTGCAAGTGGTATTCTTTAAAACTGTGTTAAGCTTTTAAAAAATAATCAAACCACAAATAATTTGCAGTTTGAGTTAAGCTGTAGATTTTCATTTCATTTTTCTACAAGTTTTGGTAGTATGCACTTTTAAAATTTTTCAAAGGCGGATGGGAACATAAATTATGATCAATAATGTCAGATATTTATAAATAAATTGCTCCAAAGTAATACCCACGTTCATATTTTGCAGAGTTCATACCTATTTTTTTTCAACCGAGCTTGTCATTTAATATTTTGTACGTATGAAGTTTATAAATACAATGAAAAATATATAATTATTCTAAAAATAAAGTGCTTCAAATTTTCCAAAACATATCACCAGATTTCGTCTCTACATATTAATTTTATGGTCTTGTTTATATCCATATTGCAGAAGAGTAAAATTATATTATTTTAACTTTAAAAAAGCAATGACATTTGTAGCAAAAAAATTAGACGGAAGAATTGTATCCGGGTTCTATTTTCTTTCTTTATCGTCCTCCTACGTAATATTTAATTTGCATTAGCTACTTTTTAATATTACATCATAACAGACTTATACCAAATGTGTTTTTTTAGAAAATATTATGTAATTGCTATGTAATTAGTCATTCAGGACGAATATTCTTTGTAATGAACATTCAGTTTTTAATTATGGATGCATGCGTTTCTCGCAACAGTGAAAATTTACTTTTTTATGTTTGTTCACTACTATGTGTTATAATTATTAGCATATTAAAACCCCTCTGTATGTTCCGATTTTGTTAGATTAGAGGTGATTTTTAATTAATAGGTGTTCAAAGATGTAACTGAAGTAAGATCTAGACATCAAAATGTTGTAGCTAGTATAAAAAAGTGACATGGAATGCAAACTGACAAGGTGTGAGAAAAAACGAGGGCGAGGTTTCAAGATTTAAGTCGGGTATCTTAAAATTATGGTCACAGGGTTACATCACATACCGGTGTCATAAATATATGAAATTTGTGACTGTACTAATATTAAACAATAAGTATTTAAAATGAAATACACTGAAAGGGTAAGGGGTATACTATTGTCGGCTTTTTATTTCCTACATAAGTACACCATCGCAACAAACATATTACATGAAAAAATAATGGTGCATCTGTAAGACACATGTAAGCAAAGTATAAAATCACACGTATTAATTGTAGTAATTAGATCAAACCAATATATTATCTCCAATTTCAAAAATAATAATGTCGCATCTTAATGAACACACACACAAACAAGAAATATAGAAAATAGCATTTTCATATGTATTTACACTGAAATAAGTATTTACGATGTCCTTTGGACTTCAAAACATTTGGCTTTGAGCATCACTGATGAAACATGATTCGTTGAAATGCACATTTGATGCATCAAATTAACATTGGTATCTTTTGACAATATATTAATAGTTTTTAGTTTAAGATGCTGTTACTCGGGTTAACTTATGGTTATTTTAGAACTTAACGTTTGTTGGATTTCAGTCAAATTAAAACAACAGGGAATATACGTAAAATTCTGCAAAATGTTGCCTAATTCAAGGTCATTTTCTCAACTCAGTTCTTCTTTTCAGTAATTAATCTCCATACAACGAATATTGATTTATTTATTTGCATAAATCAATGTCCCAGGAATCGGATATATTTTTCTAAAAGCCAACATCATGAACATGTTTTACTTTGATATGATACATATGTATTTCGAGAACGACCCCTTTACAACGAGGGCAACCACTACCGGGCTAGCAGTGCCTGCTTCCATACTATACATTTAAAATCACAGAATGATAAACAATACAATGTTGCACAAGAAGAAATAAATATACATATATAATACATATAAAAATAGCACACAAAATGAGACCATTAGTACGCTATTAACTACTGTCAAAATAAAGTGCTTTAAATAAAATTGAATACGCTACCAGTACATATAAAACATCCGTACCAAGCTATAAAAATGTCATTCGATTATGTCTAAAATTACAAAACATAATAATATATTAAACATTAATATAAAATATTTTACAATGGACTAAATAATGTTACTGATCGGTGGACCGATTATGTATAGCTTTCCATTCTTGAAAGAGGTTACGCAAAAGATCTCTTCCAGTTTCACCAATTTGTTTCCCATTTCTTCACTAATAAAATAATCGCAATCCCCGATCAGTAAATTAGTTTTTCACAAACGATGGAAGCTTAGCAAAATTTAAACCCAGTGTGCTTGTTGTGTCGATATTAAGTATCTAAGAGCGGGGCATTCGAGTATAATGTGTGTGACGTTCTCAGTTCTGTCGTCGTGAGACATATCACACATATATTACTCTGAAGAAAGTTCATTTTATACAGCAAGTCATTTAGGCAAAATGAATTTGTTAGATATAAAAGTTTCAGTCTTGAACCTTCGAAGTCTAGCATATTGTTCAAATATTTTTGTTTCCCAGTAAGTGTATAAACGTTAATATACTGATGCTTTTTGACGAATGTCATTGATGAGTAGCGCAGACGAATATTGACCGATAAACATGTTAACCTTAGCAGTGCACACACTTCCCATTTCAAAATGTAGTTCAGACATACTGATTCAAACACAGCTTCAATTGTAGGTAGATACTGCCAGTCATACGCTGACTGCGAACGTATTTCATCAAGAACCATTTGACACAATCTGTTACTAGGGAGTTTGAGGAGATACACGCTGACAGTCTAAAAACTCATTAATAGGCTCCCCCAACCAAGTCAGAGGAGCAAAGCAGCTTTGCTGCTCGATACTGTAGGTTACTTAATATTTTTGCGTTCGCTTTCGAGGACGTTAGCCAAGTATCACAGCAATAAGTCATAGAAAGGCGCAACACAAAATTTCAGAGGGATATTTTAAGACAAACAAGGACCGTTTTTCAACTACTATATAAAAAGCTTCCAAGTTACAAATGTAAGTCAAGAGCGAGTTAGCAAAGGAACAATCACTGGTGTAGGTATTCTTGTACATGTAATGGTATATTGTGAAATTAGGTGCAAGTGACAGAAGCATTAGAATTGGAATCTGGTATAATTTTAGTTCACAAGTATCTCCGGAAACAAGTTTAATGTTTGATTAGGGCTTACTACATTTTTAGCAACTTTTCAGCTATATCATGGCCAGTTTTATTGGCGGAGGAAGCCAAAGTACTCGGAGAAAACCATCGAATTTCGGCAGGTAATCCTGAACTTTATCACACACCGTCATTTTTGCGATCGTCCAAAGTGCGAACTCGCACCTTGGAGACGATATGTTACAGTGATCTATGCCAGCTTCCTATATCACTCAGCCACCATGTGAAGATATTTGTGAAAAACCACAGGTACAAATCTGGCAGTCAAAATAAGGGTTTTTGTTTAAATTAAGCACTTTATGTCATTTATTTCAAACAATACCCATGCGCCTTTAGCTGAATAACTCCCAGAAAATTTCGTAGAAAGGAACACACTAATTTGCTTTTTCAAACACAGAATATTTTCGATCTATGGAAAAACTAAACTGAAAAATCATTCTGAGTCATTACCGGGAAAACGTAGAAGAACTTCTCTTATATTCTGAGAGGTTATTATCATGCACTCTCATACACTATACTGGCACTCCTGATAAATGGTCACTAATCCCAAGTATTTGGGTTTTAGTTTTTCAGCCGAGACAATGTAACAGGAAATTCCCCATTAATTTGTAATTCTTTTGTTGAAAATTCAATATAGGCAAGAGTTTTTCTTGGCATTGTGGCCACTGTGTGCGTGATACTGCTGATAAAACCAGCAGCAGTTGTATCGATCAAGATTCTTATCACTTTTTAAATTCCAATTACGAAAATGAAAATCTGACAGAAGTGACAAGTGATATCTTCTGAAGCGTTAATTATAATTAATTATTATTCATTATCATCAGTTTGGTAAGATTTAAAATGTATCACTGATCCAAAAATAAAACCCAAGCAAATAATTTGCACTCTGAATTAGGCTACAGATTTTGTTTGTAGGAGGTACTTTAAATATTTTTTCAAGTAAATTTGAATAGACTCCCATGTTCGTACTTTGCAGTCGTCAACTGATTTTTTCTTCTTCAACCAAGTTTGTCGTTTAATATTTTGTACCACTAAAGTTTATTTAAAATGTAGCAAAATACATATTTATTCTAAAAATAAAGTGCTTGAATTAACATTCACCTACTTTGCAAATAGGAAGTGCAAATCATATCATCTGACCTGGTCTTTGAATATTAGTTTACGGTCCTATTCACATGCATTAAAGTTCAATTACTGTAAGTAAAGGTATAAGTAAGAATACCGAAGTCCAAAGCAATTTCAAAAGGGAAAGTCAAAAAAACAAAAGTCAATAAAAACTGACAAAACCGAGAAGACGCCCAACCATCAA
>JAOXYI010038904.1:0-13091 GCA_028566495.1 Lithophaga antillarum | reverse complement strand
GTTTAAAATGCCACAGTGATTTCAGATAAGCAGATTTTTAACAGATATTTCCCATAGGGTCCTATGTTAATTTATATCCAATGATGGTGGCCATCTCCGGTGACGACCGGGGTCATAGGACAAAATTTGAATTGGGACCATCCAAGAACCATTCCTGTCATGTTTGGTTTTAATTTGCTTGACAGTTTCAGAGGAGAAGATTTTTATGTATTTTTCCCAGAGGTCCCATGTTAAACTGTTGCACGGAGGCGGCTATTTTGGATTGAGGTCGGGGTCAACAGACATAATTTAGAAAGAGGACCAACCAAAGACCATCCCTGCCACGTTTGGTTTAAACTGGCTCAGTGCAGGTGAAGATTGTTACACATATTTCCCCATGGGGTCCTCTGTTAAATTATATTCTACGATTGCAGCCGGCTTGGATGGAAGTCACAGAATAGAATTTTGAAAAGGGACCCCCCCGAAGAAGGATTCCTGTTTGGTTTAAATTCGCTTCATGATTTCAGAGGAGATTTTTATTTATTTTTCCATAGATCCTATGTTAAACTATCCCATGGTGGCGGCTATCTTTGTTGAGATCGGGGTCACCAGAAACAATTTATAATTCGGACCGCCTGCTACGTTTGGTTTAAAGTGTCTTAGTGGTTTCAGAGGAGAAGATTGTTATCCATATTTCCCTATAGGGTCCGGTGTTAAATTATATCCTCATATAGTTCCTCATATTTTTAGTCCATTTTTCCCTGCATTTTTTGCTTTCCCTTTTTCTTTATTTTGGGATTTATTTGTTAGATAAAAGAATAGGGTTGAAATAAATTTTCAAAAATAAAAATGAAGGTGAAATGTTACCAGAAAGTGGTTGTTTGGCCAGGTAAAAACAGGTAAAATTTCTATTTTCGGAAGGTCTCTCGTTTTAACCATACCGGTGTGCACGTGCTGTGGGTTGTCATCTGAAACAACACCAGTGAATTTTTCTGCATTTTGGATAAATTTTGACACTTGTACCAATCTTTGAGCAGAGTAAATTTAATTAAGATTGAGTTGGTGCGATTTTTTTAATTTGACATTTTGTTATAATGAACTATGACGGGAAATAACTGTGTACTCGGACCAGTGGACGTTCGGCAGGACATGACCAGTGCGTCTGTTAAATTTTGAAGTAATTTAACAGCTTGAAGAGTTCAGACAAGCACTAATTTATCCTTGCAAACCCATGTATGAGTTTCCTGTTGGTGTACCATGTATTTAAGCACTGTGTGGTTGAACAATACAATAGTTATTTTAAATTACTCTTACCTCCTTTAAGTAAATCTGACATTTCATTTATTAACCTGATGTAAGTCAAATAAATTGCAAAACATTTTTCCATCGCGAATCAGTTAAGTGAACTAGTTAAGTGCTTGCCTAGAATTGTCTTGATTGATATACCGTCGACAATTTGAATAGTCGTTACAGTTCTCAAATCACTAGCGAAATTTTCATACCTGTCAAATGACCGCCAAACACATCCATACATTTTCAGTTCCTTCGTTAAATAATTTATGATCATGCGTATTTGAAGTATGTCTTGATGACTTTGATCTTTTTTTTAAGTTACGGAATTAGGTTTAAAAAGAAAATAGGTTTTGTCTGTTGATATCTTTTGGAGAAGACCAGACAGTTCTGATCGCAATTAATGCGTAACGATCCATTAGTGTTAACACTGCTTGAAAAATCAAACAAAAATTAAGCAGTATGTGATTTTCGTTTTCATATACGTTGTGATTGACGGAATGAAATATGCGTTTGTCAGATTGTGTATTTCCTTCATTTTACTGAAACACAAAACAATTCAATCTTGAGTAGATCGAGTGAAAAGTTAATGTCCCAAATATATCAGGCGATTAGTCTGTAAACAGACAGGAATTGAAAATTTACTCAAGAAATATATTTTGCTCCCTTTCAAATGCAGAGCCGCAGAAATGATAGCATATCCCCAGACTACACAGTTAACACTGGCTAGTTGCAAAAGTATTGACAGATTTCAGTAACGGTGTTAACACAGCCATAATGTTCGTTGCAACTACCTTGTTTCAGTAAGGTTCTACATACTTTGAAATTACTCCCAGTTCAGGCAATATGAATGCCACAATCCTATGTTTTCTGACAAAATTAGGTCATGATGACCTAATCTCTCTACGTATTCCAAGCAGATTCTGATAATAGTGTCTTAAACTACTTCTTAACAAAAATAGGTCACAGACCGGTCAAAATAATTTAATTATGATTCGCAACAATGGTGTTTACACTTATAAGCGTTAAGATATGTCACAGCCTATGTTAAAATCAGTTTGCTCCCGTTTATGATTTTTCACATTTTCAAGGGGCATAACTAGGTCATGATGACCCAATTTCAATTAAGTTTGCCACACTTCAACAGTGTTCATAATTACGAATGTTGTGATATTTCACAACCCTATGTTTTAAAAACATGTTTTCGGTCTCATTAATTTCTAAGATTTCAGCTGGCATAACTGGTTCACAATGATCCAAATCTGGTCATTTTAGCACACATCAACAATGTTCGCAATCCTAGCGTTATGACATCACAACCCTATGTTTGAAAAAAAAATGTGCGTTACCTCACTCAGCCCTTGAAATTTTTGAAGATTTACAAGGGACATAATATCCGAGACTGTATCAGGTGCGGACCGTAACATTTATATATGCGATGTGATACATTATGATTTACTTCTGTTCCAACTGAAAGTTTTCTTGATACGAAGATTTTCAACAAATGACTTTTTTTATCTTAAATTTATACGATGTCCATATTTTAAGTGTTACTCTTGAACGCTTAAAAGTACTGAAATCCATTGCACATGTGCTGTAGATCGACTCTAGGAATTTCTATTATATATTTGGGACTTCAACTCCTTGTAGAGTACAGGAGATCATCGCCAAATTTCATACCATCACTTTTGGGAATTTTTCATAAAATTTTCAAAGTTCACTGGGCTGCTTTGACTGTGTGGGCATCTTTTCATCGAAATATTAGTTTGACCACTTAGAAATTTACATACTACATTTCAAAGTTAAATGCTTGCAGTCACTGAGCAATTTTTTAATAGTCTACCTCCGTTTTTTAACAAACGGCTATAACTCTGTAACGGAGACGTGGAAAAAACACATTTTCTTCTAAGGTCTCATGGCCACCGAACGTTACTTGCATACAAAAACAGAAGTTTGTTCTACAATTGCTTGCATTGCAGAGTTTTTCCGCATGACGACTATATCCCCACTTTTGGGGATAAAAAGATATCTCATACTGAAAATATATGCAGCCAAGAGATTAAAATGCAGACGAAGTTTCTTGATATGAACAGGTAAACATCCATCAATTGTTAAGCTATTATTGTTTCTTGAGACAGGATCGAAGCATTTAGATACCCCGGTACTTCTTACATCAAGTAAAGGTCGAATATCTGGTTTTGTATATCAGAACGAATGAAAAAGCAAAAATATTGTACTGTACTATCATTGAAAAGTCTGTCTAAATATATGCAAGTACATGCAAACTTAATTTAAGATGTTGTAACGACGTAAATTAATCATATCACCGCTATCGATAATTTATCGGTTTGTTGAATGTTCTTATCGTACACACAGGTAGGAAAATTCCCGTTTATGATTTGATGAATGTAATAATAATGGATAGAATCATACTTCTGTTGGAATTGATCAAATGAATGAATTGAAGAAAGCATTTCGAAATTTATTGTTGATGTATTTTTTTTTAACTTTGACGGTTTGCTAGTTAGGTAAAGAATTCATGTAGGCATTAATGTTTAACAGCCTCGAAACCGAAGCCGTCAAGGATACGTTTTAAAAACCTCCTTTTGGGGCTCGGTATTTCAAAAACCTTTCAGTTTCTCGGCTGTTTAATGACATGAATAACAACCTTTATCGTATACAAACCAAAGAAAGACCACGCAAGTAATACGCCATTACAAAACCCAATTAATGCGCCAAATAAAACAGTTATCACATTGAAAAGCAAACTAATAAGACCATTTCCAGAACATTTTATTTCGCACTAATGATGAGAAATTTATCCTCACTGTTAAGAATGAATCAAAACAAAAAAAAAAAAGAAAAAAAACAATCAGTGCGCGCCAACGTAAACATTTATCCTACTGAAAGATAATTTTGTATGACCATCTCCAGAACCTTTCATTTCGCACTAGTGATAAAACATGTAGATGTACGTGCTTGGATGGAGGTGGATCCATGCATAATCGTCATAATTATTTGATAGAGTTCTATAGAGCCTACTTCTGTTTAAAACAGATGTCAGTGACCAACTTATACATGTATCTTTGGTGTACGAGTCCAAATGAATGCGAGATTCCTAAAAATTACGGCTTATTCGGAAGTAATTGACTAAGACGTTTCCGTGACATGAAACCAGTGGACCTATAAATGTCATCAATAAGCTGAAAAATATTGCTAGAGGAATAACTTCGTGTAATTTCATAGAAAAAAATATATAATTTCAAAATGAACCAGCAATTTTATTTCTTATTTCTGCAGATATCAATGCCTCTGTTTGCTAAACCATTTTTCGTGTTGTCATTATTGTAATTGATTTATCACAAAATGTTAGAATACTATACCCCATGCAACATAGGCCACTTGATATCCAGCGTAGCGCATACTTCCCACCTGTAATTTAAATAATACTTTTCTTCAGCTGCTAATTGTTCTAATAACAGAAAGTTATTTATTAGATATAATGCCTTTAATTCTATCAATGAAACTGCTACTACAGTATAGTAATCTCTATTGCTCCATTACCAGTATAACCTGTATAACAGTGTTTTTTGTAGTAATGAACATAAGAGCATTCATAATAAGATCAATTTTGGCTTATAATACATGAAAACAGAACTAAAAAGACGTGTAACATTTCTTGCGTTTTCTTTTATTTCTTGTTCACAGTTTACGTCGATGCCTTGAATTGTTTTCTGGAAACAAGATTGATTGGACAACTATTTTGTTGGCTTAGCTTGTCGGCTGTCTTCTGTCAACCCTTTCACATACAACGTTTCGATAAAACTGGTTCTGCCTACGTAACTAAAATATTTTCCGTTGTTATCCCAAAGAGATCTTTCACTCGTAATATTACAATAAAGAATCAAAATGGATACGTGTAGAATATGTATAGAAACTAGACTGTATTTCACTTAGTAGGAACGAAATACAGTCACAAAGATATATTAGATATAATTTCTATTCTGTGTTGCATTTAATAACCCGATTAATGAATCTGTTTTAATCCCGGTTTTGTGTGAGATACTTTGGTTCTTTTTATTGTTTTTGCGTTGCGTTGGTGTCTGGCTTTTTCACATAGTTCTTTTGTATTCTTCTGTGGTCATGGCAATTATATTTAACATATGCTTTCAATTTATGCAAATAGTTACTGTATCGCCATCCATTTCATAATGTATTGTTGACACAAAATTTCTCTGTAACAAAACAAAATCTACCAGTTTGCACTTAACATTATCATCATACAGAAATCTAACAAATAATGGTCCAACAACACATTAAATCTGTTAATATCTAAGTTGTAACAGAAAAAATAAAGTTTACCAGAAGTGTAGAATTCGACTTTTCACTTTTGGGAGTGAGATGACCATTGTCTCCTTTATACAATCCAAGTAGTAGGCTTCTGTTGAAAATTAAAGAGTGAAACATATCAGCTTGGTCAAAAAGTATTTCTGAAAAAGAATGTTCCTATTAAACCTATCTAAACGTTTTTCACTCTTGAGCATTCTGTTCTGTCAGGATTTCCGAAAAAATGGTTTAAGCATCACTGATGAGACTTGAGCCCTTGAAAGGCGAATGGCACATCCAATTAACTTTAGCATCTTGTGATAAATGTAACTACCATCCGATCATTGTGACTGCTGGTGGAGTGTTTGTCCTTTCACCTCACGTGTACTCAATCCAGCCTGAACTGCGTTACCAACCTGAGCACGCCGGACCCCTTGCACTACAGTGATTTAGTTCATTCGTCTTCGTCTGGAATTCTTTGTAGGAATTATTTGCAATAAGTAGTTGAATACGATACACTTGCGCTGACTTTTTATAGATCTTATTTTTTTTAGCATATTCAAACTGAAATATTCTCTTTTTGGTTTTCGGTAGCATAATATTTTAGATGTAATGTTGACAAATGATACCATTCTACTTTCCTTAATTATACCCCCCGCGATAGCGGGAGGTATATAGTGACCATTGCTTCCGTCTGTCTGTCTGTCTGTCAGTCAGTCAGTCAGTCAGTCCGTCTGTCTGTGGGTTACCATTTTTTGTATCCACTACTCCTCAACCACTGATTGGAATTTCATGAAACTTCAACACATTCTTCAGTATGAAGTGTAGTTGTGCACCATATATTTAATTTTTGTCCAAATTCAAATTTGTCCAGAAAATAGCCATTTTACATGTACTTAGGCTTTGATTGAGAGTGATCCCATATTGTATCCACTACTCCTCCTTCACTACTACATGGTATTTCACAAAACTTGTCAGTAAAACACAGTGCAATTCTGTTCTCAGTGACTGAACAATACAAATGTTTCGGCGTTCAAATGTTTCATATATACATACTATCATTAATTAAAAGTACTCTTACATTTGTATTTTGCATTTGGCATTCCTGGAGTAAAGAAAATGTTCTATTTGTAAGGAAGTTGTAAATGCATCACTAAATACAGAGGCATATACATGTTTATGCAAATGAAATAATAAAATATTATTTTTAACTTTTAAAATGCTCAATGGTAATATTTTATTTTTTATTATCATACTTTAACACATGTAATGGATTCTAAAAGTGAAATCGTTTTGAAAAAAGACAAAAAAACTTCAATGCACAAAATTCAATTTTGAAGTAACAAAAATAAAATCTTGATAAATTTTCTGACATGAACCTCAACAAATAACAGATTTGAATATGTCTGACAACCTTTGTTCTCTTGGGTGAAGCAAACCCTGACTGCCAAACCTTCTTTGAAGATGACAGCAACTTCATTTGGGTTTGGGATGGATTACTTCAGTTTGTATATCTGAAGATGTTAATTTATTGAGCAACATGCATATATAGATGTATATCTACAGTTCAGCCAACATGTTTTTCTTTTCTTTTAGGAGATGAGGGGTGACTTATCTCACCCACTTAAACCAAATTTTAAAAGGGGGCCTTGACAGGGAGATCTTTGGGGCTTATTTCGCGCTTTGTTTGAAGAAAATTCAAGCCGTTCTCAAGTTGTATCGCAGATGCAGTTTCTAGCAGGATACAGAAGTCCTGATATCTCCGGATACGCTCACAAAATTCAGTTTGTCTGGAGTGAACGTCTTTGTAGGCCCAAAAGTATCTGAATACACAGCTCTCACTTTATGCAGCACGAAGATATTTATACAAGTTCCTTTTCGCAACGACATATTTATTATGGAAATTAGCTCGGGTCGCATATGCTCCATGGGCACACCTTTGCGGTTTGGGATCGTAATTAGTCCTAAAACAGTTAACAGCTATCCTAATCCCAATATTTACGACTGTATCAGCATCATAATCACTTCAAAGAGTTTCCGTTTAATGTTATCAGCAGAAAACTACAAAAAGATGTCTATACATATGTCCGTAAAATGTCAAATTCAGAAATTGTGAACTTAATTTCAAATGCAAATGTGGTAAAACTTCCTCATGGATATAACATTGAGGAAGCCCGGAAAGTCATTAACTTAGAGACCATGTATACTTCCAGAACTATTACTGTCAACGGAACGACAAAGGCTTTTCGTCTACGTGTGTAATTGCTAAAGGACACAAAACCAACCCAAAATTTTCGATTTCAAATTATGTCTACCAGTTGATATAAAAAACAGAGTAAAAGTTAGTGCGGATGAAAATGAAAAGCAAAAACATCAGGAAATCGATGTTATGTCTGAACTACCGATCAGCATTATCGAAGCAATAACAGATGACGTACAACAGGAGATTCAAGCCATTGACTCTTCAAGACACAGTGACATGGATGAGATGTCAGAATCATCTATATCTGAAACTGACTTTTAGCTCGAAAACTTATTCATTTCAGACAATGGAACGGATAATACCAATGAAGACATAGACACATGTGTCACCAGTCCTACAGTGCATCGGAAAAAACTGCTAGATACAGCTGATTTGGAACTAATGCTAGCATCTTTACAGGGAGACACCGAATGGAATAAAAATAATAAATGTAACATCAGTGTGGAGGAATTCAGTGGAAACCTTGTCGATACACCAATGATTGATAAATGCATCTTTGCCTATGAACTTAAAACATGATTGAAACCAGTTACTGGGAAGTTGAAGGCAAATGGTATCAAGGTAAATCTATCAAGTTCCGAACGAATATTTGTGAATTCTGTATCAAGCATGTTAGGAAATGGAAGTACCGTAAACATAAGCAGACAAAACACAAAAAAAATTCTGAAACTAAGAACAATTGCAAAACAGGCTTTACAAAAAATATCTAAGGAGTGTCTTAATATAATTATAGCAAAGAATAGGTTTCCATCTCAACTGCTTAAGTGGCACAACTAGTTACCATATGGAAATCAAATTATAATGAATTCACATGATTGTACACAACAACGTTTCTGGTATAGCAGACCTGAACTCAATACAGATCTATCTTGAATACTATGTCTTTATGATTCTTAATGCATATAATCAGCTATGTGGAACTCGATGCGTAATTTGTTCAACAGGAATTTCAAATAAACCCTTTCACACGCAAAATATCATAAATGGTTGTGATCTCAAGAACGCATTGGTCAAAGATATGATTGATCGACAGTGTTGCGTATGCCGAACAAACTTTATCAGCATCTGTAGAAAAAGCTCTCGTCGATATAGGCGGAATGAACAAGGCAAAGTTTAGTCAACTCATTACAAACTGGTATCGACCTGAGGATGAACCAGGGATTTTATCCAGAGATGTCAGTATCGCCTCGTCTTGAGAGAATGGCCTTTTCAGGTTGTCAACTTTCGTAGATTCCTTATTGAAAGCCTTGACAGAGAATTTTTCAGAGGATTCAAAGATACTGATCCAAGGGGAACTGGTGTGCTTCGCCTTGACGATTTTGAGTATCGCTGTCGAACTGACGGCAGCCCGAATGAATCCAGGAAGGTATATCATAGTATATTAGAAAATAAGTTATGATACAATTCCATCAGTTTGTATGATTTGGCTTCACGATAAATAATATGTGATGTTTGAGTAAAACATTCTGTAAGTAATGATCGTTGCGGTCAGATTTTATAACTCAAACTAGACTGGCTAACAATTGCTTATAATTCAAATGCACTGGCGCTTCCAATCAGGTTTTTATGCCGAAATTGTAATACTCAATATTCGATTAATAATTGAATCTTAAAATCGCTAGAACTGGATTATTAGATTTGTTCTCTCGAGATCATTAAATGTTCAGACTAGGAAGTTCAAGTCTTGGCAAGAATTTAAAATTAAAAGATTTAACAATCAAAAGTATAGAATGTGATAATTCATTGCTAACAATGTAAGATTTCGTAGCTTTAATTATTTTTCCCATCATTATAGGTTCAAAAGCAACTACAATTTGAGTTTTTGTCCAAGATTACGGAAAGTTGTACTTGATGTCATCAGGAAAGGTTGCCTTTTTTCATGAAGTCACGATCAGGAAAACCATCAGCTACCAGATAATTTATACATCATAATCATCATAATTGTACACTTTTATAAATAAAGGTTTATTATAAACGGAAAACGTACACACAAAGATCGACAACACAATTCACACATTTAAATTACAGGCACGACACGTGTATTACCAATCCAAAAACAGTCTTACATAGCTCTCTATTCACCTATACGACATCCAGTCGCTAAACTAGAGAGACATAGAAGCTTCCAGCGGGAAAAAAAACTTCATGTTAAACAATATCCTTGATATATTTATACGGAATAATCAGATTCGAAATTCAACCATGTAAACTGGCAGTTTTTATACCATGAGAAATGACTGTCGCAGATTAAAGCCTTTCCTCAAAAGATCGGTCGTAGTAGCAATTAAAGAAAATTTATAAGATCACAGCTGCACCTTTGTACTACAGATACAATCTCTGTCCTTTTGCACACATAAATTGAAATATATTTATTTCAGAGAATTTCAGATGGTTACTTTGGCATCAAAAATATATCCATATAATGTATTCACCAGTAACGAGAACCAAACGCTTCTGAAAGCAACCTAGATCAACTAAGAGATATTTCCTGTATAACAGTAAAGTAAGGTCATTCTTTTCTGCATTACATATATGTAAATAACAATTATATATCGTACCTGTCTGTGCTCGTAATAGTAAATGACGTCATTAATTCTAAACCTTCTGGTTCACTTTTATTTCAGTCATAACCGAATATTTGATCCACTTAAAGCTGCGAGGCCTGGTAACATAGCGTGAGTCGAAGATCTGGTACTAATTTAATTAGATTGCTTATATTTTTGACATTACTGAATTATTCAATTTTTGTCAATAATTAACATAAAAATTCAGTCAAAACGACTGAGCCAATTTGAACCAATGATTGTTTTTATGTTCCGCACACGAATGAGAAATATGCATATAGTGTTATCCCTGTGTAGTTATTTTTTGCGTTTATGTCCATTTCTTAGATACTAAACATAACGTATCAGTGAAACTTCAGTATCGGAATACATCTTAGGTAGAAGTGGACAGTCGTACAACCATTACAGTTGGGTCACCATACATGACTACATTTTACGATATGGGCTACGTTGTGACGTTTCCCGATTCGGAGCATTTCTTAATCTAGCATGAAACTTTGTTGGCTAATACATTTTGGGTAGTACTCTACAGTCGTACGACAAATGGGTCACCATGAACTACATTTTACGACCGGCAGACTTTGCTTAAGCTTTGTGTTTAGATCCATTTCTTGGGTTCTAAATATAATATAGCAAAGGACAATAGTATCACCGGATTTTAATTACCCTGCAATATTTTTTGGTATGTTGGCACATTAAGCTATGTGGACAAGGATCCTCTATAGATCTCTATATAAATATGTGGATACATCACACTATAACAAAGCTGATGCTCTAAATGCGCATTTCATGCGTGGTGCTCGAAACCAAATTTTTGGAAATCCAAAGAAAATCAATTGCTGAAGGGCAAACAGAATATCAAACCATGATAAAAAATATACGGTCTTCGTAATCTACATTTTAAGCTTTAGTGATTCTGTTTATTATTTTTTTTTCAAATATAGATCCAGATCCATTCTCTATGTTTATATAACCTGTTTAAGAATGAAACTTTGTATGTGGATATGTCTGTGAAAGTCGTAAACAGGCCCACAAGAATTAGTCACCTTAACCTACAGTTTACACTGGAAGCCAGATGATCAGCAACTATGTCAGCTGCGCACCTTTACTTTCTTCTTACAAGCACTGGTTAGGTTTATTGTTATAACCAACATTCTGTTTATTTATTTTCAGTACATGTTATGACATATTACAACCTTATATTGACGTTTACAGATCAGGATATATATTGTAATACCATAATTAAACCATAAATTGTTTCGGTGGTTAAAATGAGATGGTGCTTAAGTTGCTCAGATTACATATTTGTGTTAAAGTAAAGGATATATTTTTTCTTTGCGGATATCATCAATTTGACATGAAGCACAGGCAACGTGGCTCGAGAAAAAGAAAACAAGGGAATGTGTTTAAACTTATGAACCCTGTTAGAAAACCACAAACAGTCAGAGATTTCATAGAGGTCATGAAGCAAAAATCTTGCCTCACGTCAGGAGAGGATTAAACATTGATAATCTGTGATATAATACGTTTTTTGATAGCCATTGAAAATTAACTGTTATAGTTCATGCACTAAACTGACGGTTTATTTGACGAAGTATTGAAAACCAAAATTCCAGAAAATTAGAAGGAAACAAAACTGTAATAAGCAAAAGTATTCAGGACGATTGTCATTAGAAAACAGTTTATTTACTTAAATAAACGTATGATACCAATTTCTGTGCGCACGATACGTAAACATGTAAACGACAACTCCATTAAAGATCTATAGAAATATTATGAGATTTTTTACTCAGATGTTATTCGTATTGGGAAGCCAATTCAAAATTTCTGATGCAGTATATCCTCATATCACATAGAAAGTAGTGTTACAACTAACGTCAATTACGTATGTATTTTTGTGTGAAGATATAAAAAAAAACAACAAATCAACAAATATCTTTAATAAACAATGGAAAAATGCATAATCAATATAACATTATTATCTGAAATGTAAACAGCAGTAAATCACTGTGACAAGTGGTAACATTACATCTCCCAGAAAAAAAAGATTCATGTTTAGTACTCTAGGAAATGGACCTAAATGCAGAACTTAACCAGAGTAGCTCAAGTGTAAAATGCAAGTCAATGTGACTAAATTTTTATACAACTGTTCAGGACAACCACAGATGTATCTACTTATAAAGTTTAACTGCTATATTATGTTTAGTACCCAAGAAACTGACCTACACGAAAAACGTAACCAGAGTCGCTCAAGTGTAAAATGTCTTGCTGACCGATTTTTTAAAAAGTCTGTTCAGAACTTCCAAAGATACACTGACTGATGGAGGTGTTTAACGTCCTACACACCCCATGGCGGTCTTAGTCGGACGTTAAAATGTATAAACTGATAAAGTTTCATTGCTATATTATGGTTTCGTAACCACGAAATGAACATAACCTCAAAATTTAACGATCGTCGACCATGCATAAAATGTAGGTCATTGAATATTTGTATACGACTGTTCAGTACTACTCGCAGTGTATCCACTGATGAAGTGTCACGACTATGTTTCGTTCATTTCGTAGCATTTCACCTGAATGATCCTTGTGATATTCAATAAACCTTTTCAAGGTTAGTCTTGTATTTGCCCCCAGGCGAAACGTCACAGACAAAGTTTACTGTGACGTCA
>JAOXYI010038795.1:0-13092 GCA_028566495.1 Lithophaga antillarum | reverse complement strand
GTGTCCAGCACATTACTGTGTCAAGCACAATACTGTGTCCACACTTGCTTTTAATATACACTTGTTCAGCTTTCCCTTGTCAACATGCTACAGTTGTATCATGCTGCACTCGGCATATCCCTTTATTTCTATATACAGTCAGCTCTTGTTATGTTGAACTTGAAGGGACCAGTCAATTTACTTTGACTTAACTGAAAATTTCAGTTATCAAGAGTAAATTTAGCTAGATTCTACTGTAGAAGGTCCAAAATTCCATTTTGAGTTATTAGAAAATTTGACTTATCTGTGTTTGAAATAACGAGAGTTGACTGGAGTTTTATTTCAAAAATTGAAATTACATTGGAGTTCTAATTTTATGGATTTAGTGAACCATGAAATCGATTGACACCCTGCAAATAATAATGATTTTACAGTAGCTCATGTAACAACCAGACTCAAATGTGCAACAGAAAGGAAGGAATTTAATTATTTATTAATTAAAAATTAATTATTAATAACTAAATCACTTTGTGCAATGACAGGAAAATAACAACCTAATATCAGCATGTAAAATCTATGTATAAGATATGGTTAACACATTACATGTTCTGATAAAGGGCTTTTGTCCATAAAAATTTTTCTTTTTAGTCTAGCCATTGATATGTTAAAATTGAAACATATGATACTTAGCTTACAACACTGTATTAGTTGTTTTGATTTGAACCTTTTATAGATTGATATATTCAAGAACAAATACTAGTTATTTTGCTAGACTAGAAAATACATATTAGCAATGATCAAGATTTATGCTAGGTATATAGACAGTTTACCTAGTAGGTGTTAGTACAGAATGTAAAGTACAAGTTAAGCTTTTCTATGACATTAAGATCTTAACTGTTGTAATCTGCTTGAGTGTTGATTGTTACATGTAATATTCTGAATTTAGTGTAAGTGTTGCCCTTTTCCTTTAGGCCCCAAAAAAATATAGTCTTGTTTCCTGTCTCCCAACCGACCCTACAACATTTTATGACATTCCCCAAAAAACTCATGGTATTGAAAAAAATTTGTCAAATCAATCTTAAATTGTCAATCAGCATAATTTTTAACTTCTTTTTGACAAAATTCTCGTAAGAATTCAGTAAACCCCTTATTAATCCGCATTTAATTGTCAACATTAGTTCAGTTAAACTTTACAGCGTGCGAAAAAATACTTCCTGTTGTATTTTAAAAACCAAACTGGACTCGAAAAAACTACGATCTTTTTTCCGGGATTGCAGAAAAAATAAAAAATAAAATACAATGAAACTGCCGACCGACCGACCCTGATTTTTTTCAGCTGGAGGTAGGAAACAAATATATTTTTTTTGGCCTAAAGGCTTGGGGAGTTCACTGAGATGGTTGATTAAAAACTGAATTTTGCTGTCCTTTAAGGCGATATTTCATCACATGAGACTGAAAAATTTGCAAGAAATTGTCGATATGATTTTTGGGTCAAAAAGATGTTTTTGTTTTGTTTTTTTTTTTTTCAATATTCAAAATCCACAGTTGCCGAAAATCTGAGTTATTCATCATTATAGCAATACATGGCAAAATTTTCAGCATATTCTGATCGTTATTTATGCTAGCTAGCTTCTAAAGTTTTTGCACAATGTTAACCTTATGGAAAGGTTACATTTCTCTTGATAATCAGTATATTAAACCATGTCTTTAACAAACTGAGACAAGTCGGTAATGGTCAACCACACTCATGAACTTTTGGGTTTTGGTTTTTTATCCTTACTTGAGCAACATCCCTGAAGTCAGAGTTGTCTTTCAACATGAGATGTATTTGGCTATGATACAAGATGCTCTGTTCATTGCATGTTGACGACTACATGCACATATATTGTTACAAATTATGCAAATTTCTTACTCTTTTTTTTTACTAGCAAAGTTCTATCAAGTCGCTGAGAATGTATAAGAGAAATTTTACATTTTGTTATGTTTCCATGACAAAGCATACTTGTACAGCCAGCTCTAGTCATATTAAGTAAGCTATATTTTACATGGTCATCTGAAATTTCAACATGTACAATATACATTGGGTATGTGTTAGGAAAGACGTCAGTAGACGCATACTGAAAAGAAATTAAAAAAAAAAACAGCATAAAAATATTATCATTGTGTAGCTGTTCCATTTGCTGCAAAACCGTACAGTCAATGGTCCTTTTGCTAATTTTAAGTGTATCTGTGGACTACAAATAAAAACATTAACAAAAGGATCATTAAAAGCTATGCCTATGTAGGTGCAACAGTCTGCAACCAAGTGACACCAAATAAGCCAACACCTGAAAATGACATCAAAATTTCTTTCCAATCAAGAGCTTAACTGTTGAACTAAATGCATGGCATTATGAAATACACTTTAAAATTTTGAATTATTCCCCTTTTATTTATAATTTGTGTCTTTGTTTACAAAATTGAATCGTGAAATATCTAATTATTCGTCGGTATTCACTAAAAATAAAAATAAACCATATTCAGTTTTGAGATTTTGATAAAGATTTTTGTTTGCTTCTTACAAAAAAATTGAATTTTGTGATACAAGACGTGTGAAGCCAGGCTCGTGTAAGCCACGTGGTAAATGCGTTCATTTATTCTTCAGTTCTACGTGTATATCGTATTACGGCACACAAAAGTAGATTCACCTTAAATACATTTTAAATCCACAATTACCTGAAACTCTATTACTAAATTATTAAGTAAACAATAATTCGTAACGTTGTTGACGAGTTTCCTACAGTAACTCGCTTGGCCTTCTTCAAAAGTGAACCGGAAGTGTGTTTACGCGCTCAAATTTTTAAATTTATACCGTAAATATATTTTTTTTAAATTTAATATCGGGCTCGCTGCGATACTGCTGATAATTTCCGTTTCGACCTTCAAAACTGCCGTTATTCTATATGTACAATGTATGTATATTGTATACACCACATTCAATTACTTCTATTTTTGGACTTACCGCCAGCGTTGCAACATATGACTATTAGCCTAATATAAAGATATTTTGAAGACCAATACATTTCTTCTATCTTAACGAAGCACAATCGATGCAGTAAACGTTGATGAATTCACCATAAATCTCAAATCTATAAACTTAGTGTGTCGTTTTAAACGGTATTTCACATTAAGGAGATTGTTATATCTCTGAGAACTTGCAAGCTGTTCAACGTATCAGAGATATATTTGGCAGTTGTCTGCATCTAAATAGTGAATATTTCAAAGATTTTTTAAAACTGTAATTATAATTTAAGGACATCAATTGTTTTCTGAGATATAAGCAGGTCAAATGTCAGTTTGTATTCACAATAAAATATTGTTCTTAGCAATACCCGAGATGCAATTTATGCATTTTGCATGTCGTAATAACATCATTTATCTTTGTATTACCTATTTTTTAAAAGTAGTACATGTAATACTACACAATATACATCTTAAAGAATGATGGAAGTGAATAGTAAATTTTAGGAATTCACCCGTCACTCTACGATGTGCACTATTCATTTCAGAAATACTGATTATTTTGTTCGGACAGAACATAATTTACCGCAACATAATGATAATTCGTGGGGTATCAACTCTGGAGGATTTTGTGGTTCAGGTAATCAAACAAATTTATTTCCGACAAAATGTAAACCTTTAACTAGAACTATACATATAGGAGAAAGAATGGAAGTAAACATTTATGTTCACTGAACAGCCAAGAATCCGAACAGAAGTTTTAAAATCCTGAGCGCACAGAAGCAAAGGGTTTTAAAACAAAATCGTAAGCTTGAAGGCTGTCTAATAAATATAAATACTTACTGAATTATTTATACAACCTTCTTACCACAAAACTCTTAGAAAATACTAAATTTTGAAATGCATTTCTTCCTTTCGATGGGCCAGTCAAAACAAAGTTCACATAGTATCTGTCTGTCCATTTTCTTCTAATAAATTTAATCATGTATTTCAATGAGGGAATATCCAGCCATTTACATTTTTTGTATCTGATCAGTTTCACTTGACTGATTCGGGGTGGAAAAAAAATTTATTTGATTTAATTGAGGTTCATAAATGAAGAGTCTACTTTACTTAAAGGGTCAGAATGAATTACTTACAGTTGCTATTTTTGAATAATCCAGTACTTAAAACGCCTTACACAATAACGAGAAACCCATACGATATATAATATACGAATTAAATTCCTTTCACTTATTCTATCTAATTATTGTCCTGTTTGGCATATGCTTCTGTATCTTGTCTTTCTGGATTACGCCTAACTTAAAGATATCTTTCATATTTCTGATTGCTCGAATGTGGTTTTATATTCAATTTTGTGATTTTTACAGCTAAATGATAAAGCTGAGCCTTTAGTGTATGCTCTTAAATCATTTCAATTACACATGAAGATTTAATATGTTTTGATTCACTCAAAAACATGATAAATCAATCACTACTAATGAAAAAACATTCTCACAAAAGCCTGAAAATAAGACATGGAATTTGAGATGTGTTTTATGTCCCAAAACGCATATACGTGTCCCTATTTTTAGACGCAAGATTGCCAGTTAACTGAAATATAAGACGATCCATTAAAACATTTATTTATCTTTGAAAGGAAACCTAACGTTATTCAGTTTAACAGCTACTTTTACGCGTTTCACTCTAAAGATATACAGACGGTTATGTTTCATGATTTACATTAAAAACTATGGCCTTCCTATGGTATTGGTAGCATACATTGGTATGACACTGAAGATCAGTCGGTGTATACAATATTGCGAATCCAAATTGTACCTGTTGAACGTTTAAGAAACAAAATACATATAAGTCTGGGTGTAAACTATTACTTTTAAACAATATTTTTATTGTATTTGTATTCATTAAAAAGCAAACCAAAATAACTACAAATCCAATTAAAATCGATTAATTAAGCATTGTTAGAAAATGATGTCAATCAGGGGCGATTTTTCAACGGATAATGTTCACGGGCGTTTTCAGCCTTTTTGAAGTTTGCTTTTCATGTTCTATACTTAATGCTATAGCTGACTGCGGTTATTTTGAGCCATATTTCATACAGAAAAAAAATCGTAAGATTTAAATTGAATTTGTATTCTGTATGAGGGCTGTTCACTTGGTATCCCACCAGAGAATTCGGGAATTTGCTGAACCGGAAGTGATCATTTGACCGGATATGACGTTACAGGAAGTGATCGGAGAGCATCAGAATGAATTTACCGGAAATGATCGTCGGCACGTGACTGAACAAGAAATTAGGTCAATGGGCATACGCGACCGGAAGTTCCCGTACCTTGTATTTGTATCTATATCCCACTTTTGTGAAAATGTCGCGTGATTTTCATGTTTCAACTCGTTCGATATTGGAAGGGGGATGTGTCAGCTATTTTGGAAGTATTAGTTGCGCATTTGCTACGAGAAGTAAACGTTTTTCCTGCTGTTTGTTGAATTTTTTTCGAAATTTTCGCTGTTTTCTCCTCCTACGTGGTCTGTAAACCAAGTTTTTGTTGCTGGTTTGGTCATACATTTGGATCATGTATAGAACCCAATGATGGAGTGATTCGATACGGGTATCATTAACGGAAGTAAGCTTGTTTGCGCCATTTTCAACGGATAGAGCCGGATTTCTTTGCTGTTTTTCGCTCTGTATGGACTTCAGTCGCTGTTTTCGGCATTCTTTATGATACGTTTTTGTTTTTTATTTAGTCCTTTCTGTTTATCTGGTCCATGCGTATTTCGTTTATGTGAGTGGTGTAGTGAATCGATTTCTCAACAGGAGAAATAACTGTCGGTGAACTTTCCAGGATAGATAACTCTTTTAACCTCAAAAGAGAGCTAGAGAAGAGCTCAAAGAGGTTTCGAGGAGGTAAAAGAGGGTTAGAACAGGGTTTACCAAGGGCTCAGTGGTGAAAGAGGACCAAACGAATGTAAGAGGAGGGCTTCAGGATGGTTCGATGGGGATAGAAGAGGTGACATAGGTCATGAGGAGGACTCCTAGAGGTCTAGAGGAGGTGGAAGAGGGCCATAAGAGCGTTAGATGAGAGTTTACAGAGTGCTTGATGGTCTAGGTGAGGGCTAAAGAGTGCTTGATGAGATGACGTAGGTGGCAGTGTTGACAATGGCGACAGATTTAGTGGTTGTCGCATCGACAGAAATCAGACCTCGAGGGATTCCAGTTTGGACTTGTCCGAATCTTAAATATTTCCCACTGAAAATATTTCAATACTTCGAGGTTTGATTGCTGTCAGTGCCACCCACTTCCAAATTTGTCAGCATGATTGTCAATACCGGCACAACCACCATAGCCCTCTCTCAGCCTTCTTCTAACACTGTTAGCCCTCTTTAACCTCACCGAGCCCTCCTTCAGTCCTCTTTTACCTCAAGCCCTCACAGAGTCCTCTAACACTCTTTTGATACTCTTTCTTCTACTCTAGCCCTCTTTCATCCCCTCGATTCCTCTTCGAGTCCTCCTCTAGCCCTAATTTGGCCCTCTGTCACCTCCTGGGCCCTTCTCTGAATCCTCCTCTAGCCCTCTTGTGAATCTTGAACCTTCTTGTATAACTTCTCCCTCTCTCTCTCTTACCGAGACTCCGTTTCGCGCAGAACGTTATCTGCCTTAAAGAAAAAAACTACACTGAAACCGGCATCAAGTCCATACGTTACAAGAAAGCGTAAGAATTAACTTCCCTGTAAAACTCACCGATAGTTATCTCCCGTCTTGAGAGATCGAGTCACTACACCGGTCACATTAACGAAAGACGTGCGAAAATAGCTATCAGATCAAATAAACAGAAACAGCCTAATAAAAAAACCTTGAAAAATGTAATCCAAAAATGGCTGAAAACAGCAACTAAAGACCCTACAGAACGAAAAACAGCAAGAAATCCGAAACCATTCGTTGAAAATTGCGCAAACGAGCTTACTTCGGGTGGTGATACCCCTATCAAATAACCCTAACCACTCCGTCATTAAGTATAAAACATGAAACTGAAAGCAAACTTCAAGAAGACTGAAAGTGCGCGTGAACATTATCCGTCAAAAAATCGCCCGTGATCGACATCATTTTCTAACAATGCTTAATAAATCAATTTTGACTGGATTTATAGTTATTTTGGTTTTCTTTTTAATGAGTACAAATACAGTAAAAACATACAACGTATCATTACTGAACAGAAATAACGTCCATTCTTGTAAAAGATGGATTTTTTGCATGAGCCGGTGTACGACAGCGCAGACCTGGGAGACTTTACAAAAATTTAATTGATTTTAAATATTTGCAAAAACTGTATATTTTATCCTAAAGAAGCTTTCGTGCAAGGATAATTCTGTGTTTGTGTTTTTTCTGCACCATGTCTTGTGCCAATCGGTTATACATTAAGAAAGTTATAACAAAACTTACCTTGAAGTGAGCAAAATTTGAGTCCAGCCGTGAACGGAACATGAAATAAAGTCACGTGGGATAGCCACCTTGATATTGGAAAATCGTACATAAAATAGTTACTATGTTGATATTATTTCCTTGTCACCCAAAGTATTAGCTTGTTATACTGGACAAATAATTTTATTGACAGCAACTTTCTATTCAATAAAAGATAAATGTAAATATTTTTCCCTTCATTGCATTAAGATCCATGAATTAGGATTATGTCCCCGTTTCCAGGTGTTATAATGGATTTTCACAAGATGTGTTTCAAAGTCACATCAATTTACATTCAGTTCTGCAGACGCTCTTCAAATACTGCGAAAAAAATCAAGACTAGAGTGTATCACATTTGTACTGAAATTCTCCGAAACACAAGGTCTTGCTATAACTAGCACAGAGACAAAACCGCGATGTTTGATTACTACTTCATTCTGTATTTTTTAGTACCTGAAAAAAAAATCTTTTTATTTATTTTTTTTATCAGATAAATTTCACGGATTAAGATAGTATACTGTAGTTGATTTGGTAAATGGAAATCCATTCTGACCTTGCTTCCCGTATTTAGTTGACGATTCCAATATTGTTTTCCTTTCCAATGGACACTAATTTTTTGTACTTTTATGACTCTTACTTTATATAAGGAAAAAAGTACGGGAAAATTCTAGTACTCTTACTCTTTACATATTCCTTCAATAACCAGTTTCAGTGTTTATAATATCTAGCTGTTAATCTGATGAATTAGTGATTAGTACCAGTAATATACAATGTTTAACAATTATAACTGTTTCGTTAGTGCCTAGGCGATATGTTTAAGAAACAGTTATCACTGTTTTCAAGAACGCTAAGAGCCTTGTTTCATTGTTGGGGTTGTTTTATATGGATTTTGATGATTTCTTCCATCAGTGAATCAAAAAGCGTTCTTTGGCAGCAGTATCCTACTTTAGATCACTAAATATTTCAGTTCGACTGGGCTTTTTAGAGATTGTTCTGAACCATCTAATATAAGCTGTGTATCGTCAGCATACTGTGATAATTTACTTTCAGCATCCTTGTATTTGAAACCTTTTATTGCACTTGATTTTCTTACAGCTATTCCCAGTATTTCAGCACATAACAAAAATAAATAAGGTGCTCTTGCGCATCCTTGACGAACACCCCTTTCGATATTAAAAAATCTTGTAGACCATCCAGTATTAATAACACAGCAACTTATATCTGTAAAAAATATTTCTATCCATTGCTGAAATGAGTTTCCGAAATTAAAGAATGAAAGACATTTTTTCAAAAATTTCCAACTAATAGTATCAAAAGCCTTTTCAAAATCTATTGACATAATGATACATGCCAAGTCTTCGTATTCAGCTAATTCTATTATTTCTAAAAGACTTCTGATATTATCCCCTATATATCTTCCTTTCATGAAACCTGTTTGATTTTCATTGACTAGTTTTGAAATTACATTTTTTAATCTTGATGCTATACATTTAGCCATAATCTTATAATCAACACAAAGAAGAGAGATGGGACGCCAGTTTTTGAGAAATTTTGTATCTTTGTCTTTTTTTGGAAGAAGTGTGATTATACTCTGTTTTTGAGATATTGACATAGATTTATTTTCATAGCTAAATTGAAAAGAATCTAACAGGAGTTTTTTTTTATATCTGACCAAAATAGTTTGTAAAATTCTATTGGTAAACCATCTGTTCTAGGTGACTTACCATTCTGAAAGGATTTTATTGCTCTAACACATTCCTCCTCAAGAATCAGCCCATCGCAACTATCTTGTTCTTCATTGTTTAATTTTGGAATAGAATCATCTAGAGGGAAAAATTGTTGTTCTAAATCTGTAGTATTTTTGATATTATGATATTCTTGTTTTGAGTAGAGTGTGCTATAGAATTTCTTTTGCTCATTTAAAACGTCTAAAAATTCTGTTATTTCTTTACCTTCATCATTAATCAGACATTGAATTGATTTATTAGTATAGTTGTGTTTTTCTAAATTAAAAAAATATTTTGTGTTATGCTCTGCTTCTTTTAACCATCTGGCTTTAGATCTAATAAGTATACCTTCAGATTTCTTCTCAAAATATACTTTTAATTCATTTTTCAAAGATTGAATTCTTGTTTCTATTTCTTGACTAGGTATACTTAAAGATTCCTGTAATATTTCTAAACTATTTAATTCTTTTTCCTTTAATTTAATTTAATTTCATCTTCTTTTTTAATTTCAGAAGAATATTTTGTAGTACATCCTCTTATATCACTTTTTATAAGCTCCCATGTCAAGTTAGGATTCAAATTTTGATTCTGATATTGTTCATTCTTTTCTCTAATTAACTTTTGTAATTTTTGCTTGAAATTTTTATCCACAAGAAGGGATGTGTTAAGCTTATAAAACCCTTTCCCCCTACGCAGATTTCTCTTATCAATTTCCAAAAAAAGAAAAGAGTGATCGCTCTTGTATCCATAACTGATGTCAACATTTCTAGTTATGTTTCCGAGACCAACTGAAATCAAGAAATAGTCGAGCCTACAATGTACCACTGGGGACTTTTGCCTCCATGTATATCGTTCTTGATCAGGGTTATGGGTTCTCCAAATATCAACCAAATCATTTCTATCCATAAACTGTTTGACTTTTTCACGGTTTTTCATTTGAGATAAAGTTTTTGAACCCCCTTTTTTGTCTATGTTTTCTAATACAAGATTCCAATCTCCACCACAAATAATTGGAAGATCATTTATACTTTCAATTTTTTCACAGAAGGCATCTATAAGACATATATCATCTGTATTTAAACCATAATAATTAGCAAAAATTATCTTTTCACCATTTATCTTAATAATACTTATAATATATCGTCCTTCGTGGTCTGTTATAGTATGCACTATTTCATACTCAAAATTATCATTAAACAAAATCATAACCCCCGCACTTTGAGTACTTTCATTTGAGAATAAGCATTTGTTCCCCCAATCTGCTTCAAACTGATATTGTGCCTCAGTACTACAATGTGTTTCTTGTAGAAAGTAAATATTTAATTTTTTTTCTTGTAACCAGCGAAAGACATCTCTCCTCTTTTTAGCATCTGCCAACCCCTTAACATTAAATGACCCTATTTTCATATTAACCATATTTTAGTATCAATAATATATTCAAAAGTATGATGTTAATATATTTATAACATGTACAAAAATTGCATTTTAAACCAATAATCAATGACACATACACATAAAACACATAACACACATAAAAGAAACATTTGTAAAGATCAGGTGCAGGAAAAGAGAAGATGTATTATGGACTGAACTAGAGTTTTGCCTTTGTATCTTAAACAGATAATGGATGAAACCTGATGTTTGAAATAATTAGAGTGTGTCTGTAAAAATACAGAAAAGAAGAAACCCCCCTCCTAGTTCTTTCACTTATTTATTTGCAATAACACAGTATTACGATATCAAGAATACGTTTTAAAACTATTAAACGCAAAGCTAACATTAATAGTTCCATTTTTGTACAGCTTCTAGTACAATGGGAATGGAGCCAGATTAGTGCAAAAATTAGCTCATTGTTACATGTACTGTTACATGTACTTATATAAAAAATATATCAATGTAACATAATTCTTGGGGCAATTTTATACCTATAAAGTTTCGTTTTTGTATGTGTTCTAGTACCTTGAAAGTGGGGCCAAGTGTAACACTTAACCTGAATTACTAAACCATGAACATGATTAAGATGGCCTGTGTTCTTGTAGTTACCAAGAAACTGACCTAATCATAAAAATCTTGACATTGCTCACTGGACAATGAGGTCAAGACAAGCGAACAAATTTCAGACTGACATGTAGTCCTTAAGATCACTGCATACACCAAATATAGTTGACCTTTCATGAGTAGTTACCAAGAACCTGGCTTTGCTTATTGACCATGACTATGAGGTCGAGGTTAGCTGACATATGTCAGACTGCCATTCACCCCTTAAGAGCAATTCTTATACTAAATATATCTGACCTATCATGAGCGGTTACCAAAAAACCCACCCAGTCAGAAAAATTTCACATTACCCATTAGACCATGACAGTGAAGGTCAAGGTCAGCTGACACATGTCAGACTGACATGTACTCCTTTAGATCAATGCAAAAAGGAAATATAGCTGACCTTTCATGAGTAGTTACCAAGAACCTGATCGAGTCACAAAGACTTGGCATTGCTTATAGGCCAATGACTATGAGGTCAAGGTCGACTGACACATGTCAGACTGTCGTTCACCCCTTAAGTGCAATTCATATACCAAACATAGTTGATCTATCATGAGCGCTTGCCTAGAAATTGACCTAATCAGGAAAATTTAATATTACTCACTGAACTATGACAGTGAAGGTCAAGGTCAGCTGACACATGTCAGACTGACATGTAACCATTAAGATCTATTCATGTACCAAATATAGTTGACCTGTCATGAGTAGTTACCAAAAGACTGACCTAATCACAAAAACTTTACATTGCTCACAGGACCATGACAGTGATGTCAAGGTCAGGTGACACATGTCAGACTGACATATACCCATTGAGATCAACTCATATACCAAATATAGCTGACATACCATATATGGTTATCAAGAATCTAACCTGATGATAAAAACTTGACATTGTTCAATGAACCATGACACGGAGGTCAAGGTCAGATGACATGTAGCTGACTGACAGAGGACTTAAAACTAAGCAGAATCGTCAATACTAACCAGTACAAAGAAATGAAAAAAAATATTGAAGAAATAAAAGAAAAATAATAATGCTCCTGACCAGAAAACCTGCCGGCAAGAAACGGTGGACGAGGAATTTTCGAAAATATAGGTAAGATCGCGGGACGCGTCTTTACAAAATCTGCTGCGAAAGCCACGACAGAATAACCTGCTTCAAAGCCGTCAAAGCCGCTCTGGATGGTGCGAAAAAAGGAGCATCAAAAGCCGTCGATCATGCAGTGAAGCGATTGACTTCCAAATCCAAAGTCGTCAAGCAAAAATATGCACACAAAATGACGACTGTGACGTTGACAACAAAAACGAAACAGTTTTGGATCTAAGCGATATATTGGAAGGCATAGGAATCGTTCACTCTACGATTTCGTCAAAAATAATAAATAGAAGTTATGGTAAAAATAAAAGAATAAAAAATGGCGGAAATATTAAACGTCAAAGATTCTTTGCTGGTCGACGAATGCGTCCAGGAATACGAAATTGGCAAGTACATACCTGTTACTTTAACTAAACCAAACGACGACGGATCAGAAATTCGGATCAAAATCACTTCTAAGACGTCTTTTTGCATCCGTCATAAAGGCAGGTAATGAACGAAGGGCGACTCATCAAAGACAACGATACCATTTAAACCACCGATACAATAGTTGCCTTCGTCAACAACGCTCCGATGTACTTTTTTTTTCAAAACAATCACGTACAAGAGATCGAACATATGCGACATCCAGGAATCGGCACAGCAATGTTCGAAATCCGGACGATTACGCGCGATCCATTGGACTCCGTCAGTTGTGGTGTAAAGACACGGGTGCAGATGCCGCCGTCTTGGATGCAAACTCCGGATTTAAATACGACAGGGAGTCGAGATTAAAACGTCGGGCAAAGAGG
>JAOXYI010038684.1:0-13096 GCA_028566495.1 Lithophaga antillarum | reverse complement strand
AACACAACCCCAAATCACCAAAAAGTACAAGTAAAACTAGTCAAAGAATTCTATGCATGAGGGAGATAAACTTTAGTTTTAACATAATTTAAGCTATTTTGTTAACTGAAAATTTCATAAAGTATTGTAATAATTTCATGACAGCATTAAAGAACGGACTACTGGGCTTGTGATACCCTTGGCGACCCAAAATTTAATTCAACAGTATTTCGTCAAAAAAGGTGATGAAAAGGGATATAAATTTCTATCTAAGGTAGAAGAAAAGCTTATTTTGTCAAGAAACACTCTAACTCTAACAAAAAGTACTCTGAGATGGATATTGTTAGGATGCTGGACTTTTAGATAGACAATATCTTTGTTGAATTTGGTGGACGTGTCTTCCAGCTGACAATCGGCATTCAAATGGACACTAACTGTGTAACTCCTCGCTGATCTGTTCTTATATTCATTTGAGATATATTTTATTCAGGGGCTATTACAGGAAAACGACAAAAGATTAGACAGTCCTTTAATTTCAGCTTCCGTTATATAGATGATGCTTTATCATTAAACAACTATCGGTTTAACTACTTACATCTTATGCTGATCCTAGTGAGCTTGAAATTAAGGACACAACAAATACATCTACGTCTACAGCTTACTTAGACTTATACATATCGATAGACAACGGGTGACGATGGAAATTAAGGCTATAGGACAAACGTGATAACTACAATTTTCCGGTTATGGACTTTCCCGTTCTGAGTGGCAATATACCAGCGTCGCCGGCGTACATTTCACAGTTGTTCGCAACTCTAAGGCTTGTGTCCACTATAGCGACTTTTTAGATAGAAGGTTATTACTGTCATAAAAGCTACTCAGTCAAGGCTATGTCAAGCCCAAATTAATTTTATCACTTCGGAAATTTTATGGTCGCCATCACGAGTTAGTTACCATTATGGAGTGTCCATATCACAGATCACATGTTCCTAGTATCGTAGTAATTATGCGTTCTCCCGACCTGAATTATGACTTTTCCTGGCTTTTGTACACTGGGCAATACGACGGTTGTCACTTGTGGAGCAGGGCATGCTTACCCTTCTGGAGCACCTGGTGTCATCCCGGTTTTTGTGGGAGTTCATATTGTCGTAGCTTTTGTTTTCAGTGTTGTGTCTGTTTTGCTTACATGTTTATGTTTGTGTTTGATCCTTTTTTGATAACGGTCGTGTCTGCTCCTATACATATGACTTATGAACTTCGGTATTCTTCTCATTCTATTAATCAGTGGTGATCGCTCGAGGTCAAAGGTTGGAAATCCAAAGAAAATTAAAGTGTTGACTAGCAAAAAACAACTCAAACTCACCAAGAAGAAAAGGCAAAACAAGATATATTTCACCTTAAACACCCTGATTAATTGCAAATAAGACTTCTACAGATCTTACCAGATCTGTTTCGTACTGAATACTAAATAACCGAAATAGGATAACCGGTTAATATTCGGCATAATACTTCTTAAGACTCAGTTTGACTGTTAGGAATACTGATATAATAACTTGTCAAAGTGGTGAACTGAGACACCTGTAAGAATATACTATATTAGTATCGCTTATTTAATTTTCATTTGAAGTATACAAAAAAGTCTTTCCTAAGTTAGTACAAGAAAAAGTTTTTCCATTTGTATTGAAGATAAAGAGTATGAAAATTACTGCTTTTATGAATCTTTTCATCAGTACCGGAAAATAATTTGTATATACTAAAATAAAGAGGGTTTCTAAGCCCCAGTTTTGTCCACAAACGTAAAAACCTCATTTTTACATATTTGTTAATGAATAATACATGTCTGAAAGCTCTGCGGGAGTTGTTATTTTATGTTAAATGTAATCTTTTGGCGTCCAACACATTGTCCGCGTAAAACGATGTTGGTGTCGTCTCGCAATTTACGACGAGTGTCATATGTGAGGCAGGTCACGCCTTCTAGAGCACCTGATGTCACTCCCGGTTTTAATTGGGAGTTCGTATTGTCCTAGTTTTAGTTTTCAGTGTTGTGTCTGTGTTCTAATTCCACGCTTGTGTTTGTGTTTGATCCTTTGTTGATAACAATCTTATCTGGTCTGGTCCTATGGATATGTGCCTTGTGAACTTTGGTATTCTTCTCATTCTGATATTTGTCAAAACAAAACTCGTGCTTTTCAGGTAAAAGAGGCATTCAGTATCCCAAAGAAATATTTTGATTTAACATGTCATCAATGTCACTGAATACAGTTAAAGCTTCTAAACTTTACAGCTTATTTTCAAAACTTGGATCTCGTCAAAATATATAGTTCTTAGATGAATTTTGACCTTTTTTATTTGGTTACAGTTAACTTCAGCTAATTGTTTATTATTGATATATGTATATTTGATAAACAAAATGGGATTTGTTAAAATACTTTTACAATGTTGTTCAAAAGTCAGGGATTTAACAGTAATATGATGCCAGACATCCAAGTAATCGATTAAAACACCGTAACTGACAATAAAAATAGATATTCACTTACAGATACAAATTATTGTTTTAAATAAAAGAGTAAATTACGCTTATAATTAACTATTTCATTAGTGAATAATATGTTCAGGTTTCCAAAGGATTTGACTGAGTAGGGATTATATTGATAGCTACTTTGTAGATGTGGTAAAAACCAATTGTCAGCATCTTTGGTCAGAAACTAGTACCATGTGGTGTATATATTTAATTTTCATATTTCGTATTTGGAGTTGATGACATTTAGCTATCAGTTGGATTGTAATATCACTTTCTCAGCTCTACAAGTCGTTCCATTAGATGTGGATTCATACATATTTCAACTTTTTACTGAAGTATTTTCAATCTCTTAACGTTTGCATGTAAAAACGATATTTCTATGCTCCATACTTCAATCCCTCTGAATCAGTTGAAGAATGACAAGTCGGTACACGTATTTAGTTTTGAGTAAAGAAAAAATCTGTTTTGTGAGGATTGAGTCTACCAGACTTGCTAAAAGAGGAAAGCCGGAGCAGTTATCACTGACTGGTGAAACTTTCGACCTTGGTTAGGTATCTGGAAGCCTAAACACATGACGCAGGCCTCTAACCCACAATAGTAGGGCTTGTGGCTATGAATCAGCGACCTTAATTACTAGGTTAATTAAATCCTTATCCTATGAGGGGAACACACTGATTCTTAAACTTGCACTGACGATACATTGTGCCAACAATTATTTTCTGTGGCTGTTAGTGAAACTTCTACCTGTACTCTACGAAATTCATTCCTAGAAATTGACAGAATGGGGTTTTGCGTCAACTTCTTACTCTCTAGTAGCAACATTAGTCTTTACAGATTATTTCATGACCAGGATTTTCAAAAAAGGTTGATCAATTCATATAAAAAATCTCAAACAAGGTTACAATGACCAAAGTTAAAATCATCCAGTGTTTTACGCGCTGCCACGGATTTAAGTGTGCAGCTTCCACGTCTAATGCTGACAAACATATTCCTACAACCGATGTAGTTAAGATTTTAAAAAGCTTGCGAAGTTGCCTCTTTTCCATGTAACATATACTAGTTTCATATCTGAATAAGACATTCTTGCAATTCAGCTGAGAGAGAACTTTTTTAAAATCTCTAGCCTGTAATTTAAAGATGTAATCTACCATAATAGTTCTAGAAATTTAATGAAGCTCGTAGCAAATAAAATGAAGAGTAATTATTTGGAGTAGGAAGTAAAACAGCAATGACAATTCTTTGTCTTAAAACAACAAATTAACAAAACACTCCACTGAGATTTAGCAATGCCATTTTTGAATGATGTATATAAGATCTTCAGTAATAAAATATCTGTGAAAACATTATATCACACGAAAATATGCATGGCAGAAAATAAAACTTTCAGACAAATTGAAATTGAATCTTTTTAACGAACATTAAAATGTGTTTCGTTATTCATTTGCTGTATGATAAAATTTTTTGCAGCAATAAACAATAAAACTGAAATAATTTGTACAAAGAATCGGTATACTCATTTTCAAGTAAGCAAAAACCCACTTTAAGTATTAGAGGCATCAAACTGCTGATTGACGCACCTTTTTCACTGTTAATTTTCCTTTAGTATCTAGCTAGTTCCTTAAATATTCCTTAGTTTCTCTCTGCAGTGATTTGGAAGCAAAAACAAAGGGTAGAATTCCAATACAGTAAAAAACACCAAAATGGACCATTGGAATGATTGTTTCTCTGAAGTCTTAACCGCAGATTATATACTACTTTTCAAGACAAATAAAACAAACTATGAATTTCAGTTAGGATTAAAACCTTAATTGTTTTAACTATAGAATCTGGAATAGGAATTTATCTTTGATCATCTTTGATTCAACTATATTGTACAGATTTATCTGTTATGATCATTTGTCTTCAGTATCAAATTGAGCTGTGTTCACTTTATCAGTCATGTGAAAAGATGTAGTGTGTCTTATCACGAAGTGTAGTAGACAAAGAACAGATTAAATGAGGCAAAGTACAGTACTTTTATGTGACAGAAAGACATTTTACTGGACAGGAAAATTAATGGAATACTCTCCTGGCTTCTCTGTTTGACTCAGCTGTCGCCTCATCAAATATATAAACCAAGAGCGTATTCATTACTTAAACAACATTTTACAACTGATACTGTATCTAAATGTGGTTAGTGCATTTATAGAATTATAGAATCAAATGCGGATTGGGACTAATTCCTTGTAAATATGAATCACGTTATGATCATCTGCTATAACCTGCAATATTATAAAACAAATATAAACAATTGAAAAAAATATTTCATAGCTTCCCTTTTTATCATTCATGAGCATTATCTTTAAACTTGATGTTTCATAAAATGATATTCATTACGTTCAGCTCGAAACAACATCCAGTTTTTGGTTCACAGCTGCTGGCATCTGTCATTTCGAGGACGAATGAGGTATGAAGAAGATATTTATTAAACCAAATATACAAGCTTAATATATTCATGAATTCAAAATTGCATTTTCACTTTTCATCTTAGCAAAATAGTTTTAATTTATCATAGTTTTATGCCAAAACCTTGCCTCAGATTCTGATATTTTATAAGGTTATTTAGGTATGATCTAAAAGCATTCAATCCTTATCTAACATTTTTTGTAAACACACACACACATACACAGCATAACGATAGTTAACGCACAGTTCGTTCATATGTACTATTGGATCTTGAAGATACAAGGTTAAACAACATGCAGTATGATATATATCTGTGTGTGTATGTGTGTTGTTTTAAGTTTGTACCTCATTTGTCTTCATATTGCTGATATTGACAGAGTTCCAATGTTATAAAGTTGAAGAGCTAAAATTGTATAAGTTTGCTCACAGTTAATTTATGACCCTACTAAGCAACCAAAGGTCAGTGCACCGCTCCGAAGAAAAAGGAAGAATTTCGATTCGTGAATTGGATACTGCAATTCTATATGGATACGACGACAAAATTAACAGTTTATGTATATTCCCCAGTCCCTGCTGTAGTTCTGTGAATATGAATGATTTGTTTCACGTTTCTTCTGAACGGGGAAGAAGCCATTATACGTTTCCAAGTCTACATGACGTATCTCTTGATAGTTTTCTGACTTTTATGTAGAAAGTGTTTGTATTCATCACATTCGCACCAAACTTTATTTATTACCATACATACATTGTAGCACTCAACACTCTTTTCGAAGAATGAAAAAAATATCTTTGTTACTGAGCCAACTTCAACAAATAACTGACAGGCATTAAAATAAATAGTGCTTATCACATATTATTTAAACCAATTCGCATTTCCAAAGACAAAGATATAAAACATCATTTCTTCAAAGTTAGTCTGCGAAAATGATTTGGATGCTATTAATATCAGTAATATACTTCACCATAAAACATAAATCATCTTCCTATTTCCACCGTCTCGGTGGTGCAATGGTTGGCGACCTCGCTTTGAGTCCGGAAGGTCGTTGTTCGATCAACGGCCGGGTCAAACCAAAGACTTTAAAATTGGTGTTTGAGGCTTCTCCGCTAAGCACGCAGCATTAAGGAGTAAGAATAAAGACTGGTCGGCTCGGAGGTCAGAATAATGTGTCCGAGTGGGGTGACGTATCCCTGCGGACTGTTACTTCAGTGAACTAGCACTATAAAAATCCTAAATCCAACTTAGTGTGTTGGTCTAGTACAAAGCAGGATTCATATATCCGTATCACACTAATATGTTCTCGCCTGAATATGGTTGAATGATTACCCGCTGGACGTTAAAATAAATCTATCCATCTATCCTTCCTATTTCCAAGATAAATCAACTCCATTGACTTCTTATACCTACACTAATCATGTTACATTTAAGATTTTCAACTGCAAAAACACTGCAGAATATCAGTTTAGATGATGTTAGGACAAAATCTCCTGACTGCTCTATCTCTTTAAATAATACTCTCGCTGGGCATGTTATCACTGGTGACCTAAACATATCAATGTTAAACTACGAGACTTCTTAGCTTAAAGCCCGAAATACCTACGGTCCCAATCCATTAGCTGGAAACAAAATTTTAAAGTACTGATAGACTCTGTCAGGTACTATGCGAGGCAATGAGCTACACGAGAAAGTCGAGGCTGAGACCCTTTAGAATGGATCAAATTTTAAAATCACTGATACACATTAGAGTTGAAAAATTACAAGCTCCACTGGCACTAAACCCCTTCAGTTTTTAAGAACCCTAGAGTTGTTTAAACACAATCAGCCCTGCTTATTAAATATGTTGATGTTCAAACTGACAAGGCCTCTAATAATGCAGTATTTGTGTGCAAAGCCCATTACTACGACTGTCTAATAAAAGACCGTATACAATTCAGTATTAGTAAAGAGATAAAATAATGAATCCGTGATACCGTGATACCGGAAACATATTTGTAAACCAGCCGTAAACAAAAATTTCTTATGGATCAGCCATTTCGTGATTTTAGAAGTAACGATTCCAGTTTGAAATCCTTGCTTCATTAGTCCACTTACTCTGTCAAGGAAATTGTAATACACAGAACAAGCTCTGGAGCGTCATATCAACTGTGATAAATAGATCCCACATGCATTTATTTTAATAAAACTACAATCCTTACTCAGTAATTGTCTATGTCATCTATTTTTTCTCTAATTTACATTCATTACATTGGGTTTCGACTTCCCTTACATGCAAATTGTCAATAATAAGGTTGTTATATCAAACTAATAGAACGATATGACGCAGACGTCAACTCAAAGAAAGCACAATCGAAGGAAAGCAGCTGGGTAGTAGCTCTTGTATGATTCCTATTATTACCATGAAATTCTTAACTATCATGAATTCATTATATCTTGTTTCCTTTTAATGCCCTTTAAAGCGCTGCTCATTTGATTTTCATAAACGGTGTAAAACGTTGACATAAATATTTCTATGTTAAGTATATCATATACGCTGAGACCATTATTGATTCTTCTACTTTCAAACAATTATTACTTAAACCGTGAACATCTTGAAGTGTCTATGTATATTTGCACTTTGAATACAAAGAAAAGGGATAAAATTACTGTTTTCTCTTCTTGTTTCGCGTGGGAGTTTGTGATGTCTGGTTTTCAGTTCCTTTTTCGTTTTTCTCTTTTGTTTATACTTCTTCCGGGGGAGGGGGTAACTATTTGGATTTTTTGGGTAAGAATGGGCCACTGGAACCTTAAAAATCGGACCCACATTTAAATACGAGAAAAATGAAAAATATGACCCAAATTTATATAAATGTTGTTATATCATGTCTTAAATAGACCGAGAAGATTACCGAAGTCATTGTTCCAAATCATACATCCAAAGGTCCAGACAAATCCATTAGAATGCAATTTTTTACTGAAAATTTCAAAATTCATATTCAACTTTATATATTTAGTCCGCAATGTATAGAAATGTTTATATAATTCAGCCCCAAAAATTAGACCAAAATTTTGGCACATCCATATACGCCTTTACATAGGAAGTTAACTCACTCCTCCCGGGATAGTGGTGTTGTCTTTTGTGTCCGGACTTTGCATTTTGATCACTTATTTATATTGTACTGTCGACTTATCAACAAATGAAGACGAGGGATAAAACTACTTTATCAGTAAAGCGTTATACAGCTTGGTCGATTTCAGTTGATATTGACATGAAAATAAAGCCAATATAGGATTGTTGTTTATCCACAAAAATCAGACACCAAACCATAATTTAGAATATAAAATATGTGGGTAGTCCACTTGCCTCTACGCGGTAAAACCACTTTAATATCAACAAAAGGTTTTTACTGACAAAAAATGTATCTTTGACCTAAAAGACACTAATAATTATATCTGCTATCAATTAACAATGATCTGTAATTCCCAAAGTATTTTTCTCAACAAGACTATATCTGTAATTATGAATGTTAATTTGAAAGAAAACTAACATCAAAGTTCTGTATCCACAAACCATTACCATTTTATAGTTCATTAGAAATTTATATTAATAAGGAGATAAAAATATTTCATGATGTAGATGTTTTATTTAGGCTTGTACGAGAGAAAAAGAACGAAAATTAACGATCTAAACATTCACAAACAGTAACAATAGTTTAAAAAAATTCGGTGAAACAAAACAAACAAGAATTTTTCGAAAACAGAAATTAATGTTCCGTTTGGAGGATAGGACGGAATTGTTTTCAAAGGTGTGTGACTAAACACTTTTCAGTATTGAAAGCTGTTTTTCTGCGAATTTCATCATAAAACAGCCATGTATTTACAATAGTCTCTCTTACTAGTAATGACCATTTAAGGAATGAAATAGGGTAGGTTAAAAAAAATTGTACACATCTATGACATTAAAAGTATGCTTACAATAAGTTGTGACATGAAAATTCCGTATTGATTGATCAACTTACCAGGCGACCATAAAATCTGCGAATCTATGATTAGTGTGGGCTAAATTTCCTGAAATAAGTCAAAGTATAAAGCTTGATGTCTGTTTGGATAATAACATTCATCTCAAGTTCACTTTGATATAAAAGAGGTATGTAGTCACTGAGACTTGGAATAATGACTAATAAAACATCTATGTAATGAAAAATCAAGGGATAATGCTAATTTACGAAGGAACTCTATATATACACATCCTTAATCAGAATTTTGCACCTTCTGATTTATTTTAAATTTTATTTGATAATTTATACACTGTTACAGCTTAAGCGGTTCTTCTGTGCCGGGCTACCAGTTTCGCTGTTCGTTCAGGTCATAAGTGAATAGTGTAATCCTTCAAACCTCTAATTTCAACAAAAAATCATTAAATAAATTTAAATACACCAAATAAACTTTCTAGACTTTATAGCATCGTATAATTAAACCTGGTCACATTATTCGAAATATCTGTTCGTTAAATATTTACAATCATTGACTCTGTTACTATTGGGCTTCAGCATTTTCCGAAAATTTGGTTTATAAAAAGCAAATCAGGTGCAAAATTGATTTTTGTTATGATATGATACTGACTTGAAACAATTTACAACTTCAGTTCGTTTCATAAGCTGCTGACCTTTGTCATAAAGGGGATTTGACGTCACATATCAAAGTGATTAACAAATTATAATGGATATTCGCTTACCAGTATCAATTAGTTAATAATTACTTTTTCAATTAAAAACTAAAGTACACTAATACCTATCTGTCACAATTTGCATAGGTCTCCAAAGAAATCACCTTCATGGAGATTATATCGGTAACTATTGTTTATAGATATGACAACCACTCCCGTAGTTTTCAAGATCTTTGTCCGTGAACTAGTGCAATTAGTATTCTATTCCATAAACTGTGTCTCGATTAAAGTGTCTTCGAGTTATTGTGACTGAGCTTATTCCACGGACTTTAAAAGACTTTAAAGATTTGCAGCAGTGTTTTGGACCAATTTTCTTTTGCATTTATGTAAAAAGTACTGTACGATCTCACATTTCTTTAAGAAAGATAGTCACTGAGTATCTTTGTTATAAGTATTCATTTATATTACAAGATATCAAGGTTAATTTGATTCACCATGTGCACATTTCAACAAACTGTATCATCAGTGGTGGTCAAAGCCAAATGTTGACGAACACAAAAAACAAACGAACAAAAAAAATAACCAAAAAAGTACGAAACCAGCCAAGAATACTTATGCCTGAGGGATATAAACTATAGTTTTAACATAATTTTAATTAATTTAGTTGTCATGCCTTCGGGCCAACAACCTTAATATTATCGGTATTAATCGCTTCAAAGGACTCCATTGGAAATAAGCGGGAATGTTTTCTTGGGTTATCCTTGGAAGAAATATCAACAATTTAAGGTATTGGAAATCTATCTATATTTTATGTTTTATTTTTGATGTAAACATATTTTTAGCAAGTCCTGTATATAGTTGAATATTTTATCCTAAAAAAAGTTTACCTTTTACCTTGAACAATTTGACTAACTGGAAATTTCATAAAGTATTCAAGTAATTTCATGCCAACACCGAAGGACTGGCTGGTATGTTGGTGATACCCTCAGGGATTAATAGTCCACCGGTAGTGGCATCGATGCAGTGGTAGTAATATATTAACACAAGATATCAAAGTTAATTTGCACCATACGTGCATTTCAAAAAATAATGTCTCATCAATGGTGATCGAAGCCAAATACTTGGAAATTAAAAGAAAATTAAATGATGACTAGCGAGGGACAAAAAATTAAAAAACAAGCCAAAATCACCAAAAAATACAACCAAAGCAAGATGTATGTCTCCTTAAACACCGGATCTCTTTCATACTAAATAACTGGTAATGCCTGAAAGGATATATGATAAAGCAACATTTCGGTTTTCCAACTAATTGTAAACTTGTAATCATTCGGTGCCAACATTCGTATTTTCCGTGGATATGGGGTCTACCTATCGCAGGTAATATTCTTTTCTAGAGACTGCTTTAATGTCAAGATTATCTAGGTGGGAGTTGCTCACTTTATGTAAATTGAACATATACAATTAGTTATTGTTATCAAGTTAAAAGACTTTCCCAGACCCATATTTAATATCAAGATTTTCTAGGTATAGACTGTTCATTGGGTCTAAAATCAACCAACGAGGCTGTTATTTTTCAAGTTAAATTCATCAAACGTTTTTATGATATCTGTCATCTATTGGTTCTCCATTAATTTTTTTATGTCTAACCTGTACGGAAGCCAGTTAGTGCCAGAGAATTTTTTATACTTGTTATAAAAAGTTATAAGTTGTTATAACAACTTAACTATCTCGTTGTAACTATTATATCATAGGAGAGTATAAAAACTACATCTGATAGTTGGAACGTGTATTATAGAACTACAGATAAAAGCAATACAATTACCACGGATATGACGTTACCGAGCGGAACACCAAGGCGTAACGTTACGTTACGCGATATTCGAAGTCACTACATTTCTCCATTTCTTCAAAAGAATAAAATCATAATAATGGAAAAATCACTCGCCGTTTGAAATAAAGTTTCGCAGTCTATCTCAAATTACTGAATTACTTAACAGTCCGTTTCAAATTAAAGAATTACTGAACAGTCCATTTCACTTCTAGTATTTAACAGTCCATTTTCATAATCATAGCATAATAATTAGGTTACAGTTAAAGTTCGTTGTAAAGCATAATAATTCGGTTTTAGTTAAAGTTCGGCATAAATTTAATCCAAAACGCAGTCTCTATATTTCTCCGGGATTCTCCTGTTCCTCAGTGGTATTTCCCTGCTACTTTGTCATTGTACTTCCTTCTGGTTAGGTCCGACTTCTGAAGTTTGACTTTCATCTAATTGTGTGTGATGATTCACCTGTAACAATAATCATCCTCGCCACGCATCTTCGTCTGTATTCGGCATCTCTATATTATTTGCAAGTTGAAAATGCGAAGTCTGGGAAAACCTTTCTTCTGTCTGATTTCCATTTTGCTCCAACACTTGACCCTTTTATTACATATATGATGTATGGTTCTGGTTTGTATGCTGTTGACCACTTGTGTTTCTTCTGCTGTTTTAACAATACTCGGTCATTTAATTTAAATGAATGTTCTTTATATCTTCTGACATGTAAGTTTCTCCTCCATTTTTCTTTGTATTCAGTGTCTCTATTTGTAATTTCCTCTTCCATTTTGTCAGTTTTACTGTCAGTAGAGTGTCTATGGTCTAGTTTCATTCTCACTTGTCTTTTCATTAGTGCTTCATATGGAGTAAATCTTGTTGCAGGATGCGGTGTAGATCTGTAACCCATTAACATTTCTTGAATGGCGTCATAACTTCATTTTCCATTCAAATGTTCTATCTGTTCTGTCTTATTTAGCAGCTTCATAAAGTTTTCAGCTTCTCTGTTTGCTCTTGGATGTTCAGGTGTGATTTTGTGATGCTCAAATCCCATTTCTGCTGCAAATATGGAAAATTCTTCTGAATTGAATGATGGTCTGTTGTCTGTTTCTACTTTTACTGGAACTCCATGAGTCGAAAATATGTTTCTAAGTTTCTCTGTCGTTACTTTGGTTGTAGTTGATTTTGTCTGTTCCACTACTGGATATCTTGTTCTCTTATCTACAACTACTAAATTGTAATGTCCATCCGGATACGGTCCTCCATAATCTATTGATACAGTATGCCGAACTGTGTTTGGTATTGTTGAAGGTTTAATGGTCTCCCCTCTGTGTTCTTTTGTTGTTACTTTACATTCATAGCATTTTTCTACGATGTTTTCTACCATGGTATTTAGTGCTGGAAACCAGTATTTTGTTCATAACATCTGCTTTGTCGTTGTTAATCCTAAGTGACCCATGCTCTGAGCTGCTTTTATTACCTTCTTTTGTAACGATTCAGGTATAACAATCTGTTTCAATCTGAACAGTATGCTTTCAGCAGTGTATAATTTGTTTCTAATCATGTGAAATGCAGATATTTCTGGCCTTGATTTATGTTTCTCCCAGTCATTTTTAGCTCACCTGGCCCGAAGGGCCATGTGAGCTATTGCCATCACTTGGCGTCCGGCGTCGTCGTCATCGTCGTAAACTTTTT